>CAUYLG010057689.1:0-27585 GCA_963573385.1 Cacajao melanocephalus
GGTACTGATCCCTAAACCCACTACTGTCATTTCAGTCCATTTCTTATAAGGACACCGGGAAGAGCTCCTCACAGGGCTCCCTGCTTCTGTTGTAGTCTCTCCAGCAATTTAAAGGCCAATCTTCTTCTTTTTTTTTTAATTGTACTTTAGCTTCTGGTATTTACGACAAACCCACTGCCAATATCATACTGAATGGGCAAAAACTGGGAGCATTCCCTTTGAAATCTGGCACTAGACAAGGATGCCCTCTCTCACCACCCCTATTCAATATAGTATTGGAAGTTTTAGCCACAGCAATCGGGCAAGACAAAGAAATAAAGGGTATTCAGTTAGGAAAGGAGGAAGTCAAATTGTCTCTATTTGCAGACGACGTGATTGTATCTTTAGAACACCCCATCGTCTCAGCCCAAAATCCCCTTACACTGATAAGTAACTTCAGTAAAGTCTCAGGATACAAAATCAATGTGCAGAAATCACAAGCATTCCTATATACCAATAACGGACAAACAGAGAGCCAAATCAAGAGCAAACTCCCATTCACAATTGCTACAAGGAGAATCAAATACCTAGGAATACAACTAACAAAGGAGGTAAAGACCTCTTCAAGGAGAACTACGAACCACTGCTCAAAGGCCAATCTTCTAAAAATGGTAAGTCAGCTTATTTCACATCTCTAGGGGAACAAATGCCAATGGCTTTCCTACTTACTTATCTTGTTCTGCAGAACTTTCTGATGTGCCCTCCCACACATCATTTACATCCTTTCCTATCATACTCCCCGTGGCTTACTGTATTGTTGCCACACCAGCTACCTTCTGTTTCTTGAACAAACCAAAATTGTTCCTGCCTCAGGCAATTCCTTGTGCTTAGAATTCCTTGCCTAGCATCATCTCCTCACTCTTTCCAATAATTCATTAAAAATCACCTTCTCATGCAGGTCTTCTTGTGCTATCCTATAGAATGCACTTCCCATACCAACCTAACCATCTTTTTCAACTATCTGCTTCCTTGCCATGCTGTATCTCCCTCACAGCACTTTTTAGGACCTGAAGCTTTGACATTTGTTTTGTACATACTTATTATATTGTCTGTCTCTCTTTTTAGAGGTTGAGCTCCATGGGGCACTGAGTGTGTCTGTCTTAAGTAACACTCTATCGATTCTCAGTACAGGGCCAATATCTGACATGTGGTATTTAATCAGTAAATTTTTGAATGAATAGATGTTGATTTATTTAATCTATGAGACTCTGAGCAAGTAATTTATTCCCTGTTTATCTTGGGTCCATCTCGTGTAAAATAAGAACAGTGGAACAGAAAATATTGGGGCAGCCTTCTGGCTCTAAATCTCCATCTTCCAGGACTCTGTGGCAATCTTCTTTCTAAATAGGTACCACTGTTATGGTCAAAGGCAGATAGCAGAGATTCTTTCAGCGAAGATCATATATGAAGCCCCTGAAGCAAGAAGTCAGAAGTCATGCTCTCTCTCCACTGAACTCAGAAACATAGAAAACGTTTTTACTATTGCTCTTTGGCATAGAGCAGTTCTTTCATGAAAAAGTGGAAGTCCTCAGGGGTCTGTCCTCTCTGCCACCCTCTTATGCCCCACTGCGACCCCAAAAATCTCTCCTACAGACCTTTCTGACTCTGAGGAGCACAGCTTGAAAATTACTAGCTTACAGAAACATTAACATTTTGTTGGAAATCTTACTGTAATAAACCTGGTTCACACTCTTTCAAGGATAGAGTAGAGTGATTAGAAGAAAGGTTCCTGGGAATTTCATGGAATTAAGCATTAGGGAAAAAGAGTTTTGGATTTATCAATATGGGGTGTGTGTGTATGTGTGTGTTTGTGTGGTGGTGGTGGTGGTAGTAATTATTAATTTTTATTAGTTAAAAAATACAAAATAGTGAAATATTAACTGCCTTGGATAGCACATACAGCTCCATTTGGAGTAATTATCCCCATTACCGATTTAAAATTTTAGACAATACAATTAAAATAAAGTGCTTATGTCCTGGGCCTTTGCTTCCTAAAATTCACCAACTATTCTAATTTGTATTTTATATTTTAGTTTTAAAATAAATTTTATCTGTTTTTCATGTAACTTATAATAAAAAATAATAAAACCAAATTTAATATGCATTATGTGTTAGTTAAAACTAAACAGGTTTGGCATTTATAATTTTTAAAAGGGTGGGCTTAGAGATGCAAATAAAGACAAACTAAAGCAATGGCAAATTTTGTCAAAACAATAAAAAGAAGCTTGTTAAGGCAAAACTCATAGCTGTTGTGACAGAATATATGTTACTTTTACAATAATTTTATAGAAAAATTTCACATCAAAGAACTAAATAATGGTGCCATATGTCTTTAAGTCTATGAATCTGTTTTGATCTAGTGCTTTTAATTCTGAAATCCTAATGAGCCCCATTTTTGTCTATATGTAAAACCTCTGAAAATTTCTTTTTTATTTCTGTTTATATTTATAAACTGCATCCTAAGAGATTCATAGGTTGATGTTTTACTCAATATGAAAATGTGGAATGTATTTTTAGTGATACTTGATGCACAAACATGAAGACTTCTGCCAATAATATAGATTACACTACAGCAGATTGCACTATTATTTATAGGACAACTGTCTGAGAAACAAAATAAACTCTTAAAGTTGCCACTGGCATAATTTGAGATATGCTAAAGTGCACAATTCTGCAGATAGATAGATAGACAGATTGATAGATAATTTACAGCAAGCAACTTAAGTGAAAATGACCACACAGATTATCGAACTTGTGAAAATGACCACACAGATTATCGAATTTGCAAGCATCTGTTAGCCTTTGTTGAGGATGCAAAATCGATGAGTTACACTGGCTGGCCGTTATTATGCATGTTTTCTAATATACATCAATAATGAAGTGAAAAAGGATGTCTTTGTGATATTTGTCACGATCAAAATCTCTTAAGCAATTTTCTAGCTTTAATGTCTTCTTAATATGTGTGTGTGCACACATATGTATGCATACAATGATTGACCAGTCTCTTATATCTGGGATTTTAACTTTGTATTTTCTCATAAAGCATTGCACTAAACATAATATTTAGTAGTTATATATACCAAGTATGATGCAAATTTGGTTGTGAAAGGTGTGTTTATTGCCTAGGATCTAAGGCTTTTTTTTTTTTTTAGCAGCAACAGGTAAAATAAAAACAACAAAAAAAGAAAATCCAAGGAATGGTAAGTGGGGAGGTGCTATGGTGAAGAACTGTGAATACATGCAGCATAGATTCTACGGGGTTATTGCTGAAGGCACTCTCTCTTGCTGAGAAATCAATGAATCTGCCAAAAACAGGAAGTGTGCTGTCCTCCGACTGTTTCAGAATATACTCATCTGGTTGGTGTACAATTTCAGAGTGAGAGCCCCATGATCAACTCTGAGAAGAAACAGGCAGCAATACAAATTTCTTTAAAAAACAGTGGTGACATTTATCATAAACTCCGAATGCATATCTCTGGACCCATTTAGTGGTTATTGGAAAAGAATAACTGCTCCAAGTAGTTAGTGTCACAAGATGCCCTTCCAAGAGTTTTAATTTTGGCAAAGAGCAATCAGTTTCTTTTCAATTCGCTTAAGTCTGGATACTATTTGAAAAACTAAAGCAATGGTGCTATATAATTTTCCAAGTTATGTACTCCTTTTAGTGCTGTATGATTTCCCAAGTTATATCTTCACAGTGCTTGATTTAAGCAATCCCTATTGTTGAACTGCTAAATTGTTTTTCTTTGTGTTTATTAATTTTTGGTTATATGGTAGAGATTTACTAAACATATTTGTATAAACTTTCAGTACAGATGTCTATTTACTGGTGAGAATTCCAGGATTAAAGAGTATGAAGTCTTAAAATATGTATATGTTCATTTTTTTTCTTTCTTTCCTACAAGATGAACCAATTTTCATTTAACCATCAGTAGATAAGAGTGCCTCTCTCAATGTCTCAAGAATTTATCTAATAAATCTTAGCCAACTTGATATGTCTAAAAGGGTATCTCAGTATTGTTTTACTTTAATTACTTCACTTACTAATCAAGTAGTGCATTTTCCATATATTGAATTATTTATAGTGATCTTTTAAATTATTAGTACATCAGTTTTCTATTTGCCTTTTAATCTTTATGATGTCTTTAGGTGTGTGTTACTTTAAGTGTAACCTATTTATATTAATTTATGAGAAATTGGACATTGTATTTTATCAATAAAGTTTACAGATCTAATTTTAAAATGGACAATAGCGAAAAATCAGTAGAGTGCTCTCACAGGTTTGTGCTTAACGGTGGTAATGTAATGGGAGTCCCCAACCAATCCTGTGTGCAAGGATGACCATACTTCTTTCATCTATACAATTAATCACTGATGCACTCATCAGCTTAAAAAAGAAGAAAAACGCCCAAGCTTTCCCTATGAGGCCATCTCTCCCTTTTCTTTAGTTGTGTAAATACCACAGGCACTTGGTCACTTATATTTATTTGAAAGACTTCAGTCTTGTTTCTGGTAGTAAAGTGAAGCAAGTGAAATAGAATGTCCCATCAGCCCACTGGCATTTTTAAATTATAATAATATATACATATTATATATTTCAATAACAATTAGCCTTACATAATGTAATGATAGTGGCAGTGCTCAGGTGACACACAGATGATTTCCGATACTGCTAAGCTCCAAGATTTGTCTAATTCATCTCACACTTACCTAATAGGTCCCAAGGCACTACCACATGCCAGGGAGATGGGTCTACAAAAGGCTGCAAGTCTGGTTGTGATGCTAGGTCAGGACCATCCCTCTTGATGGTCTTTGTGTTAGATCCAGATCACAAAGCTAGGGAATGTCTTCTATAATGGTGAATTAATTCTTTGTGGTAGTCTTTTATGCTAGAAAACTTTGTTTATGAAGATAGCAGTTCACTCCCACAGTTTAACTTAACTTTTAAACTTGGGAGGAAAGGCATTGGATATCTGGGACCTTTCCTTCCCAGAATGCACATGGCTCTTTATACTCCCCAAAATTCTTCTTTTTCAGGGATAAACTTTCCATAAGCCAAACTAAATTTCTACTACATAATTTCTCCAACACAAGAAGTTACTGCTTGTCTTAAATTTTTATAACTAAGAAACACAACTAAAGTAACTCTAGAACACAGAAAATTTCTTTTTTGTTGATTTTTGGCAGCTTATTGAAAGAGAAAGAAAAACAGCAACAAGGTTTACCTTATTGATTATTCTGATTAGAATCATATGTCTTAATGTGAAAGACAATTTCAAGATTATTTTATAATGTAGTATATCTTTTGACAACATTATGTAATTTATTAGATGGAAAATATTATAAGAAACAAAACTGCATATTCAGAACACCTTATCTATTTTCTTCTTTCATTCTCTTCCATTACGGTAATTCTTCTAATCATCATTTGAGATGGTTCTATTTGTTCTGTCCTTACAGAGCCAGTTCATTGCTAGGTGTGAATGCAAACTCTTTTCTTCTCTCTTGTAATAGCTTGACCTGAGGAGTTTCAGGTGGCTGATATCTGATCTGCTTCAAGCTGGGTGGGTCATTATTTATTCTGCGGTTGAGCCACAGTATTATTAAACCAGCAAAAATCACAAAATAACCAACTGGTGATTTCTTAAATCATTCAAGGAAAGTTTATCCAAAATTTACTGAACACCAGGCACTGTGCAATGTTCTAAACTGACAGTGATGAAAAATGCAGGTAAAATGCTGCATCCTCCAAAAACTGGCAATGCTTAAGGAGTAACAGTCAGCTAAATGAAAATAGAAGAAAATTGCAAAAGAAACTCTAATTGTGGTTTGGTCTTTAATGCGTACGTGGTTTTAAACATGCGTTTTACCTCTCTGGGTTTTAGTTTCTGTATGTAAAAACTGTGGAATACATTTTCAAATTTAAAAATTCTATGAATTTTTTATAGGGTATCTGACAATTTTTAGATGTTGGTAAATGGAATTTTCAAATGAAAATTATAGTTAAGACAGAAAAAATGGAAAGCCTTGGTTTGTCTCTTTTAATTATTGTTAATTTTTTACTTTTTCACAACCATGTAAGTTCCCATTATTTGATTTTTTAATATTGTGGTAAAAATATATATGACACCAAATTTGTCATTTCAACCATATCTAAGTGTATAATTTAGTATAATTATATTCACAATGTTGTGCAAATATCACCCCTGTCTATTTCCAAAACGTTTTCATCACTCTAAATAGAAACTCTGGAATCATTAAGCAGTAACTCCCTGTTATTTCCTCCCCTGATTTTTGGTAACCTCTAATCTAACTTCTATCTCTATACATTTGCTTATTCTTAATATCTCATATAAATGAAATCATACAATTTTTTTGCATCTGATTAAATCACTAGGCATGTTTTTATGTTTCATTCATGTTGAAATATATATTAGAAATTTATTTCATTATATGGCTGAATAATACTTCACTATACGTATATGAACAATACACACATGTACACACCCACATACTTTTTTAATCAAGTTAACTGTTGATGGACACCTAGGCTACTTCCATCTTTTGCCTATTTATTGTGGATAATGCTGAAAAAAACACCGCTGTACAAGTATCCGTTTGAGTCCCTGCTTCCAATTGCTTTTGGTATATGCCTTGTAGAATTCTGGACCATTCAGTATTTCTATATTTAGCTTATTGAAGAGCCAGTAAGCTGCTTTCAACAGTGGCTACATCATTTTATATTTCCACCAGCAATTTACAGGGGTTTCAATTTCTATACATCCTGGACATTTGTTATTTTATATATTTTGCATAGTAGCCAACCTAATGCATGCAGAGTAGTATCTCATTATGGTTTTGATTTGCATTTCCCTAATTACTAGTGATACTATTAAACTTTTCATGTGCTTATTAGCAAGCAATTTGTATATCTCCTTTGGAGAAATGTCTATTCAAGTATTTTGCCCATTTTTAAAACTGAGTGGTTTTGTTGTTGTTGAGTTAGGAGTTCTTGTTTGTTCTGGATATCAAACTCTTGTTAGATACATGATTTGCAAATATTTTCTACCACTCTGTGGGTTTTCTTCTCACTTTCTTGATCATATTCTATGATGCACAAAGCTTTGTAATTTTAATGAGATCTAATTTATCTATTTTTATTTGCTTGTTTTGTTTTATTGCTCGTGATTTTGGTGCCATATGCAAGAATCCATTGCAAACTCACAGTTATGAAGATTTATACCTATGTTTTCTTCTAGAGTTTTAGGATTTTAGCTATTATGTTGAGGTCATTGATTCATATTGAATTAATTTTAGTATTTAGCATGAGGCAGGGGCCCAAATCCACACTTTTGCATACAAAAATTCAGTTCTCGAAAAATCATTTCTCCCAGTCTTTGCAGATTAGCCCTAAGGTTGGATACTTCTTCAACACTGGTTTGTACTAAGCTGTACTGAGCCAAGAAATAAGCCATAGGTGAAAGCACGGGGTCTTCTCAAGTCTCTTATGAGCATACATATGGCTTCTAAATTCCCTACTATACATACATATTTTTGAATGTCCTGATTTCCCCCCCCCCCCGCAAAAAATGCCCCCAGCATTATTCCCTGGCATGGATCATTTATCATGTATCTCCGCCGTAATCTTTTGTCCTAGGTGACTATGGGATGTTCATTAGCCTTATAATACTTTAGAGTAACACTCACCTCTTTTCTAGTCTGAGTTCAGTGTTAGGTGAAATGGAGATAAGAACCTTGCATCAGTAGTTCTGGTAGCTCCCACACAAGTGACAAAGACATATCCAATTATTTATGAATAATATCTACTTTACTCCCTCCAGAACCTGGGATCAGGATCCCACCTTGGAAACACAGTGGGAGTGAACATAAGTCAGTGAAGGAGTGGGACAAGGCCAATACAAATGCCTCAACATTTTCCTACTAATTTGCGTTTTAAAAACATTTTAACTGAGCTTAAAACCTCAGCTGAAATTTGAGGATAGTAGAGATTATTAACCCAAGTGGAGGGCTGATTAAAAAAAAAATTAATTTTTATTATATAACTTCATCTTAGTTCATATCATTTTTTAAAGGGCTTTTAAAATATTTACACATCTATATCGAATCTATTTTCTATCTACTGGAAAGTGTCTGTAGCCCTGAATTCTTGAAATAGATGTTTTTCAGAGCCAACAACTTTCTGATTGATTTTTGGATCTGCAGTTCCTTAAATAATAAGTTGCTCTTCGTTTATATATTTTTCTCCAATGTAGTCATCTCCTTGTCAGACCAAACTAAAGAGAGTAAAACAATAACTATGCTAACAGATGAATAATTAACAATGATATTTCGTGTTCAATGCCTGCTAACCTGTGATCATTCTAAGTAGGTGGCAGAGGGTTTGCAAGTTACAGTGGCTTATTTTTTAAAAAGTGTCGGTTTTGTCATATTTGTTATATTTTGTGGCATACAGGCAGTCAGAACATTGATATTTGTAGATTATGGATGAATTCTAAGTGATACCACTCATTTTCACATTTCTAGTCTATGCCTATTCCTATATGTTATTTTTATATATCTTCTACTTTAATTAATCTTAACTAAAAATTAGCCTATATTCTATTTGTTGTTATTTTTAGATGAAGTATTTCTTTCTTGTTTCATCCAAAAAGTTCTAATTTGCATAGATTTCCAAGGCAACATTTGTTCTTTACTTACAAAGACCTGTATTTCTATTATTTCTGATATACCCTCAAGGGTTTTAATTGATGAAATAAGTCTTTTTCTTAACGTCATTTACTATGTTGATTTTTTTCAATCTTTTCTGCCATTTGTTAGAATTTTATTCCTAGAAACGGTTTTACACTTCACAGGCTAAAATGATATACATGGATGGGTTCCATAATGGTTTGGAATGTTTTGGTTACTCGTACTTTTAGAAGTTTTGCTCACTAAAAAATGACATGAGAATTTAAAAGTCATATTCTTAGTTTAAAAAAGTAAGTGAAAATTCTTTCAGACATGGGATCCATTTCTAATACTCAGGACAGATCAGTAGGGGATGGTAGGCAGAAACTGACAGGAGATTATTCATTGGTGTAGAACAGGATGAGATTCTGATTTAGCCACAGAAAATAATAGACTGAAAGGTGGCCAATAACATCACTGGAACTGGAAATTTAGACATATTTAACAAATGATTGACATGTTAGAGCTAGGAAAGAGCCCATCTTTTAACTGGAGTTCTAACTAGAATTTTCATCCTTAAAGCTATATTAGATATATGAGAAACCTCCACATGGAGCTTCAACATTTCAGCATGGTAAGAAGTGGGAGGAGGATGAAGTCAGTTCACTCATTTGTTCTGATTCTGTTTCTCTTTAATCTTTTTCTCATTTGGTTCCCTCACTCAGATTAACACTGTTACCTTCACACTGAGTTATTCCATTTTCACACTCTGGTACAGTATAGAAAGAAATGCTCTCTCCTGGGTTTTCATAGCACAACTAAAATTGCTTTAATATTAATAAAACCATAAAGAAAGAAAACAAACAATTTTGCTTGCCACATGTAGGTTTATTAATATCTAACTATAACGACGCTATTCCAATGTGTACAGGTTTTATCCATCTCTGCCTCCAGTGCCAGAGTTCGGATACAGCTTCACCATCCCCTTGTCTACATTCCCTGCTTTCCAATTCCCAGGTTGCTTTCATGTCGAAGTTGCCAACATACCTCCAGCGAAAAAGAATTTAATGCAATTGGTAATGCTGGGCTTCCTTCTATTAACCCAAATGTTTACATTGCATATTTTAGCCTTCCATAATTTTCATTTTATGTATTGAAATAAGCATGTACAAATGTTTATCTCTAAATTGCGAATTTTCTCACTTAAAAATTGTGAGGCTGTGAAGAAAGATGCAATTCTTTGTTCTTTCCCCCTCTCTTTAGTTATTTTATTTTGTATTCTTTAAGTCTTATTTAATCTGTAAGTTTGATTTTGCTCCTGAAGTCTGATTCAGACACCGCCATACCCAGTCTTCCCATTATTTATGCCTTCTTGCTGAGGACACTGTCTCTTTACATTTTGTTCATTTGCCTTGAGATTCTACAAGATTACTTTGAAAATATTTTTCTTGGAAGCATTTTTGAAGTTATTTTCTTCTCTGTAGTTTTGAATGAATCATCTGATCTCTGCTCTTTATTTAGACATCATTTCAAAATCTAATGTCCTTCATATGACTAAATAACATTCTGTGTGACAGCAGACATTTTCTGTACAGCATTAAAAAAAAGGGAACAAAGTATTGTTATAGTAATTTAGGCTTTTAATTATGTTTATTTGCATATTTGTGAACCTCCTATTTTACTGCAACTCACAGACCAATATTCTGTGTAAACTTCTTATTCATTTGTTCATTCGTTCCTTTAATTATTCAACAATTTTGTATTAGATGACCATAGTAAGCCAGGTCCTTTTCATGCACTTGGCATCTGTTATACAACAGAGACCTTGTTTCTATTCTTGTGCCAGGTGGTGAGGGAGAACAACAAATTTAAGAAAGAAATACATTATATTATGCCAGAGTATATCTGTATATTAACATTATATGTAATGAGATTCTACGTGGAAAAAAACTGGGTCAGTGAAGCAGGGTAGCAGACAGATCAAGTGCTAGGGTGGAATAAGCATATTAAAATATTAAATAATGTGACCAGTGTTGCTAGGGTGGAATAAGCATATTAAAATATTAAATAATGTGACCAGTATAGACCTCTCAAGGAGAAAACATTTGAGTCAACATTTCAGGGAGCAAGAAAATTAGCCAAATGGGTATCAAGGAGAAATCCTTCCAGCTATCCAGCTATAAAGAACAGGCCAAGCAAGTATTCTATTATTTCTTAACAAATTGCTGAAAATAGCAAGTTTAAACAATACCCATTTTTTATCTCAGACTTGTGTAGCTCAGAGGTCTGGGTAGATGTGACTGGGTTCCCTCTTTAGAGTTTCACCAGGCCAAAAGCAAGGCTTTGGGCAGAGTAGGCTATCTGAAGGACCTCAGGAAGAATCTACTTCCAGTCTCATTCAGGTCATTGGTAAAATTCAGTTTCTGGTGGTTGCAGGTGTAGGTCAGCACCTTCCTCTTGGAGGCCAGCAGGGGATCACAATCAGCTCCCAGAAGTCACTCTCAGTTCTTCTAGGCAGCCCATTCCATTCCAGTGGCAGAGAACCTTCCTCATGACAAACCCCTCTCATGATTCAGATCTCCCTGGCTTCCTCTTCTGCTACCATCCAGAGAAGACTCTCTACCTTTAAAGAGCTCATGTAATAAAGTTAGATCCACTTGTAGAATCTTCCTTCTAATTAACTCAAAGTCAACTGATTATTAGCCTCAATTACTTTGGCAAGATCCATTTTTTTCCAGGTAATGATATATTCATGGGTGTGATCTCTCATCATAATCAGCCCTGGGATCAGGGTGAGATGTTTTAGGAGCCATTTTAGAAGTCTGCCTACCACAGGCCCTAAGGCAATGATATTCCAGGAACATCGAGAAGACACAGGTAGCTGGATAGGGGTGTGTGAGGGGGTTCAGAGAGGTAATAAGTGACCCTTACGCAGGATCTGAAAGGTGTGGGAAGAGTTCATGGAGGTAATGGGAGATGCTCACATGGGTGCTGTAGGTTATCTTAACAACTTTGAATGTTACATGGAGTGAAATATGGAGCCACTACAGAATTTAGGATAGAGGTTTTTTTTGTTTTTGTTTTTTTCGGGAGAGTCTTGCTCTGTTGCCCAGGCACAATATACGCTTCCCGGGTTCAAGCAAATCTCCTGCCTCAGCCTCCTGATTAGCTGGGACTACAGGCACACACCACGCTTTGCTAATATTTTGTATTTTTAGTAGAGATAGGGTTTCACTGTGTTAGCCAGGATGGTCTCGATCTTCTGACCTCGCAATCTGCCTGCCTCCGCCTCCCAAAGTGCTAGGATTATAGGCATGAGCCACTGCGCCCGGCCAGGATAGTTTTTAAATATTCTTCTTACCTGAGGAGAAACCATTGTATAGAAGAACAAAGTATATATTTTTTCTTCTAAATGTTGCTGAATATTTTATAATAAGTAGCTTTTAATTCTCTTATTTTTTATATTAGCATTAAACATTTCTTTCCTGAAATGGAACCATCAGATAATTTTTTTTAAAAAATGATGTTCCAGTGGAAGCAGATGATAATTTATAAAGCAAATAAATTTGACACATTTGGTACTCAAGAGAAATCTTTTCAGTCTTTATTATAAAATTCTGTCATAATTTTCTAGATCTTTTCCTTATATTTTGTTTTTAGAGTTCCTTTTCATTTGATTAAATATTAGTAACAATTCTGATGAAAATGGCAACGATCATCACAGCAATGACTAGTGCTTACTAAATTCCTGCACTTGGCAGGCATTTTTTTTCCAATGCTTTACTTCTTTAATTCATCAGTCATCACAAAAATCCCTAGAGGTAGCAAATGTAATTTTCTCTATTTTATAAATGTGGATAGCATGGCATGGAGAGCTTAAGAAATCTGCTCTGGATGTTAATCTGTTTCACTATTGTAACCATTGTATTATAGATATGTACCACATAACATCATTTTGTATACCTTAACTACACAAAAGAAAATATTTTTAAAATAATCATAATAAATCTGTTCTGGGTCTCACAGCTAATGTGACACACTAAATGAGATGAACATGCAAAATCACATTTAACACTTATAACTCTTCACATATACCATATGAGAAACGTACTATAATCATCATTTATCCGCAACAACAAATACACAATAAGTTATATGCATGCTAGGTAGCTTTTTCACACTCATATGGTTAAGTGGCAGAGTTTGACTTGAATTTACGTCTTCTGGCTCCAGGGCCTGGGATCAATACCCTCTTTGAACATTTCTTGCCTTGAGAACATAGAAGTCTGGGCTGAGCCCATCTTGAACTAAGGGGCGGGTCAGCAAACTTTTTATATAAAAGGCCAGAGGGTAAATATTTTAGGCTTTGCATGTGACACAGTGGCTATCACAACTACACAACTCTACCATTGTAGCAAGACAGCAGCCATAGACAATGTATACAGAAGTAAGTGTGGCTATGCTGAAATAAAACTGCACACTTCTTTCCCCTTATCTTAGGGGGATATGATCGAATACTCCTGGTGGGTACCTAAAGCCATGGAGTACTGAACCCAATTGCAGTCAATCTCAATGCATTTCTGTTCATGTCTTCTGCCCACAAATTTAATACCTTTCCATCTTAACTAAGTACTTCTCATATACTGTGGCTATAACTTTGGCAGTATAAGGTGTGACAGCATAACCAGTGTAACTTCCCAATGAGTTTATCTTGCCTGCCCAGATAGAACTGATTTATCAGGACAGGAGAAGTGCAATAGAGAAAGTATTTAATGCAGGCAGAGCCTGCTAAATGGGATACTAGAGTTTTATTATGACTCAAAACAGCCTCCCCCAGAATTTGGAGGCTAGGGTTTTTTAAAGATCATGTGGCAGGCAGTGGGCTAGCGAATGGGGATTGATGATTGGTTGGATTGGTGATAAAATCATGGGGAGTCAAAGCTGTCCTCTTGTGCTGAGTCAGTTTATAGGTGGGGGACACTAGAACAGATGAGCCAGTTTACGGGGCTGGGTACTCCAGCTGATCAATCAGAATGCAGAGTCTGAAAAGTACCTCAAACACCAATCTTAAGTTTTATAATGATGATATTATCTATAGGAGCAACATTTGGTGGTCTCTAGCTGTATGATTCCTGAGCCACAATTTCTAATCTTGTGGCTAATCTGCTGGTTTTACAAAGGCTGTCTCTAAGCAGGAGGAGGTTTGCTTGAAAGAAGGGCTGTTGTCATCTTTATTTCAAAGTTAAACTATAGACAAAATCCCTCCCAAAGTTTGTTCACCCTATGCCCTGGAATGAACAAAGGCAGCTTGGAGGTTAGAAGACAGAGTCAGGTCAGATCTCTTTCACTGTCAGAATTTTTTCAGTAATAATTTTTGCAAAGGCAGTCTCACTAGCACAAATTTCTTTTGCCTTCTTCAAAATTTAATAGGTAGACCATTCTTACTGCAGATCTTAGTAAACTCAGCATACAAAGTTTTTTCTTTCCTTATGAAGTCAAGAACTTTCGCCTTTTCACTTAAAGAAAGCACTTTAGTTTCTCTTTGCCATATCTGAATTGTCAGCATCACTACTTGTGATGGTTAATATTTGGTGTCAACTTGACTGGATTGAAGGATGTCTAGACGGCTAGTATTGTTTCGGAGTGTGTCTGGGAGGGTCTGCTGGAGGAGACGGATATTTGAGTCAGTGGACTAAGAGAGTAAGACTCGCCCTCAGTGTGCGTGGACACCATCCACTTGGCCGCTGGTGCAACTAGAATGAAGCTAGGGGAAGAAGGTGGGTTCAGTTTACTTATTGAGTCTTCTGGCTCTCTTCCTTCTTCCAGTGCTGGATGCTTGCTCCTACTCCTCCTACCCTTGGACATCAGACTCAGGTTCTTCCTCCTTTGTACTCTTGGACTTGCAACAGTGTCTTCCTGGGCCCTTTAGGGCCTTCAGCCACAGACTGAAGGTTGCACCGTCAGCTTCCCTTGTTTTGAGTCTTTCAGAAGTGGAATGAGCCACTACCAGCTTCTCTTTTACGCTAGCTTGCAGATGACCTATCATGGGACTTTGCCTTGTAATCATGTGGGTTAATTCTCCTATAAACTAATGTCATGTCACGGGGATTTGTTGTACAGATCTCCTAATAAACTCTCTTCTATAAATACATATATCCTATTGGTTCTGCCCCTCTGGAGAACCCTGACTAATACATTATTAGTCTTGTGCTTCGGGGGCATTATGAAGTAAATTAAGGATTTCCTGAACACAAGCACTCAATACTGTGACAGTTGATCTAATAACGGAGAGGGTTCCTAAGTGACAAAGAACCAGGTATATAGATAATGCAGATCCTCCGAAAAAAAGGGAAGATTCAAGTCCCCAGTGAGATGGGATCTGAGGACACAAGATTCAGTCATACTACTCAGAATGCTGTGCAATTGAAAACATGACTTTTCTTTTTGGAATTCCCCACTGCATATTTTCTAACCCAGGTTGACTGCAGGTAACTGAAACCATGGAAAGAAAAATTATGGGAAAACGGGTAATTTACAAAAGTAGGCAGTGGGCCACAATTGACCTTTGGGCAGTAATTTGCTCGCTTCTGCTTTACAGCACAGAGAATTAACACATTACCACTGCATGCAAACAATATGGAAGAATATTTTTAATGCAAAATTGAGCAGGAGGCCAGCTGCAAAGGAGCAAATGCTGTTCAAATTTATATAAAATTCAGTAACAGGCAAACCTGACCTATGGCTATAAATGTTAGAATAGTGGTTCCCTTTGTGCAGAGGTACTGACTAAGAAGGGCCAATATTCTAGTTCTTCACATGAACGTAAGAGGGGAACAGCAGACACCGAGACTTCCCCGAGGGTTCAGGGTAGCAGGAGGGAGAAGATCAGAAAAAATAAGTATGGGGTATTATGCTTAGTACCTGGGTGGTGAAATAATCTGTACAACAAATCCCCGTGACATGACATGAGATTACCTATATAATAAACATGCACATATACTCCTGAACCTAAAATAAAAGTTAAAAAATATAGACATTCTAGTTCTTGGCATGGATGATGTGTATATGATTTCGCTGTGCGAAAATTAATTGATCAGTTGGTTCAGAATGTGTGCATTCTTTGAATATATATTTTAATATAAAGTGAAAACAATTTATAAAATCTAAAAAACTGAAAAAATGTAATAAACATGCTCAATTATCCAGTATAGCAAATTGGACATTATATACTAAAATGAGAATGTAGAAGATGCTGCGGGTCGGGTGGGGGAAGAAATTGAGGAAGCACAAGATTCTCATAATAAAAATAATAGCTAACACATATGAACATTTAGTAGTTTCTAGGAATTGTGTTAATTGCTTTACAAATATTATCTGAGCCACCCCAGACTACAGCCCTAAAAGATAGTATCAGCAATGTTTCTACAGCTGAGGAAGCTGAAGCACAAAAAGTTGAATACCTTTGCAATAGCCATGAAGCTGGTAAGCAGAGGAAAAGAATACAAACCTGAGTCAAAAGAAATAATAAGAGAAAAGAGAAGACACTGAGCATGACTGGAGACTTGTGGAAAGTGAACCCCAGACTAGAGTTAGGAAAATGCAAGTCTTTTTAGACCATTGGAACGACAAAGAAACTCCCTAGGCAAATCGTGGATGAGAAACTGTTAGCTGAGGTGAATCCATGTGGGTCTGCAGCAACCTTAATTCTTGTTTCCTCAGGAGAAAGAGTTCAACTGAGAGGCATAAGTCAGAGAGACAGAGAGAGAGACAGAGAGAGGGAGAGAAAGAGAGATCGAAAGAGACGGGGGCAAGTTTTAGAGCAGAAATAAAAGCTTATTAAAAGTTTTAGAGCAGGAATGAAAGGAAGTAAATTACACTTGGAAGAGGGCCAAGCAGACAACCTGAGAGATTCAAGTGCATGGTGTGACCTTTGACTTGTGGTGCTATACATTGGCATGCTTCTGGGGTTGCATTACTTTTCCCAGGATTCTTCCCTTGATGAGGGCTGCCCACATGCACAGTAGCCTGCCAGCACTTGGGAGGGGCTGCATGCACAGCGTGTTTACTGAAGTTGTATGCGGGCTCATCGGAGGTGTTTTTGCTTTACCTGTCCAGTGTTTCTAGAGAAAGGCCATATTCTATTTAAAATACATTTTTCCCTCTTAGTGCACATGCTTGGGCCACTCATGTAACTCCTGAGATCTTATTGGGAAGATGCTGATCACCACCTATCTGTTGGGAGACTGCCTTTCTCTGGCATAGGCTGTAAACAATTATTATTTTAGAGAGACATTTTAACAACTGCCTGACCATCACCTGATGGTTGTCTGACATTCCAGGTGGGGGTGGGGGCTCTTCTGCTCTGCTCATGTCTGACTGGATACCAACTGTAACAATCCCATGTATTTGTAGCAGGCATTTACTTTTGATAGTCAATTTCTTTTTGTACAGCAAACAACATAGCAACCCCTGCACCATCATTGGACCATGAAGAGGAAGAAATTATCCAGAAATCCCATATCATTGATCAAATTAAGCAAGAATATCAGATTGATCTTATTCTGGGAGTTTATCAACTGAAGAAGTTCCTAATTATCTCATCTCTCTCTTTATCCAGTCACCAGTACGAATACAAGCTTCACAGTCTATCTAAAATACCTTCATTACTATCCTTTTACTGCTATTAAGAGACACACATGACTTAATCTCATTTGATCACAATACCTATACATCTATGCAGTTCCATATTTGAAAACAGCAGACTTTCTTTTTAGTCCACCCGTTTGTATTTTTTATCAGATTAGAAAGAACCACCCAGCCTGCACTAGCTAAAGAGGTTTTCCCCACAAGTCACTTTCTACCCTGCCATGATGTTAATCTCAATTGTTGCATATGTCACTGTCTTTACTTCCTTGTTTCCTTATTCTTTATTGTCTGAAACTCTGACTGTAATATGAGCTTAATGAAGCCAGACAGTTGTTCTATTTAGCCCTGTATTGTACTTTTCAAATTATCAGGCAGTCATCTGGATTCAAGAATTCAAATATTTCTTGAACACATGTGTGAATGAATGAAGATCCTAAAAAGTCAGTCCACAGGTTTGCAGTCTTTCTAGGTGTATAGACACTTTTTGAGATTTTTCAGTTTTATCAAAGACTTGCCATCCTGAAGATTTCAGTGAGTAATAAAAGATCTTTTTTAGGGATTATAAAGTCTTTGGCAATTAATAAAGACAAGAACTCACAGGTGGTGTTTAGTCATTGTTCTCACTGGCAGTTGGAACGTTGGAAGAGAAAAGAATACACGGGAATAAAAATATTGGGCATGAAAATGGAATTTTAAATATGTGCATTTCAAATTATGACTCAAGGTACCAGACTGATACATTTTATCTTTTGCCAATAAGCTATGTCATTTGTATGGGAAAAGTATTGTTCCAAAGATAGATAGCTTGATAATGAGAGATTTAAACAGAATTTGTAGACAGATGGAGAAAACACTTCTGGGCAAACATATGAGTCTAGTCTCTATGCAAATAGTAAGTTTAACATGGCAAGAAAAATGGAAGAGGTGGTCAGAGTTTCACAGAAGGAAAAAAATATAAACTGATATTAACTGAGTACAGATAGGCAATTTACATTCCAGATACACACTTAGAAGACAATAGATAATAAATAAACTAGAGAGTTCATCACAGCATTGCTCACATTGTCCTCTAGAAATCAACAGGTTTAGATGAAATTAGGCTGAGTATTAGAATGTAAAAAAGAGAAAGGATGCACTACTTCGAAGAGACAGGCTTATTAGAAAAGAAGACAAGGAAGAGAAGTGAGTTATTGGTCAGAAAACATACAGGCGTACCAGAAATTTCATGAACCTAACCTTGAAATCATCCTAGAGAGACCATAGATGAGGCAAAAATGAAAGGGAAACAAAAAGTAGCTTATGGGAGGGTCCTGCTTCACCAGATGCAGGAAATGGTATTATCAAAAGAACAGAAGAACTGTTAGAAAAATCTGTATTAAGTCTGTGGATTGGAAAATAGTATTAGATCCATGTTAATTTCTCCCTTTTGTACTACAGTTATGTAAGAGAATGTACTTATTTTGGGGAAATGTATACTGAAATATGAATGGCAAAGGGGCATCACTTCTGCAACTTACTCTGAAAAGGTTTAGGAAAACTATATTTTTGCAGATACAAACATACATATGGATATGTGCATTTTTATATTACTGCCACATTTTTTGTTTCAAATTATGTCAACATTTAAGAAAATAGAGTATATAATTAAGAGGTTTTAAAAACCTGTTCGTATTTTCGAGCATGACTAGCATTATGATTGTGAACAAATTTTTTCACTTCTTTGAAACTCAACTACAAAATGAATGTGATATTTATTTGTGGATTTATTGTGATGATCAAATGAAATTGTAATGTGCTTTGTAAATTTTAAAGAATAATGTTAACAACATTGCCATTATCATGAGTATGATGGAAATTATAGTAGGCCTGGAGGCAAGATAGAGTAGCATTGGGGAATTTTCTGCTAGAAGCACTTTTCAGCTGAAAGCAATCTTGCCCTGTATGGTAATCACTTAATCTCTCAAAGAAAGTAAATGACTACTAAAACCTAATTTTGAAGATAATGGGGGACATTTATAAAGAAAAAGTTAAAAGAAACAATAAAACTTGGAAGTTGGAATGATAAACACCTAAGAATTTAATAGGGGAAAGAAAAGGACGGGTATCCTCAAACTTGTAAAACACGATCAAGGCAAAATTTACAAAATAGTTTAGATTTTGCAACATAAAATAAGATTATTGGAAAAGATGTATGCTTATCAATTTGTGCACCACAGCCCTGTCTGTACAATCTCAAATTATCTAGATGAGAAATAGTGATATAAAGGAAGAGTGATAGAAAAGTCTGACATAAGAAACACATGTAAGTAACAGATCCCTGAAGACTTACTACAAGCCAGAAAATATGTAAAGTGCAGAACTCCAAAGCTGAGGAAGGTGGATCTTGGCTCTCACAGAGTTTGCAGTCCCATCATCATTTCATATCTGCACTATAGTTTTTATATGCTTTTATTTCCAGACTTAATAGACAGCTTCAAAAATCTTTTTTTTCCATATTTCAAACTTAAATAATTTCAAATCACAAAAAGTGAGACAATATGTGCAAATTTTAAAAATTATATAGGAGAAAAAAAAATTTTTGCCACAACTATCTAGCTGTATTACAAATATGGGACATAACCTCACTGAGTGGGTGAGAAAAAAAGAGGTACTGATCTAAGCAACTTCAGAACTAACGTTATACAATAAGATAAAAAGAAATGGACACGAACAGTATAGTTGTTAAAGTTGTTTCTCATAGGGATAATGGGTAACTCTTTTGAAACCACCGTATGTGCATTTAAGATTGACAAATAAGTGCATGGTGGACAGGTTCTCATTGCTGGAGCAGAAAGTTGCAGATAAGTAAGAGGGAGAGGTTAGAATAGACCATGGTCTACTGGATTAGAGTTTGAGACATCAATATTAACTCTTGTTTAATTTAATATAGATGCTGATGGCCAGATACAGAATATAGACATGCATATATAAGTGGGTTCTATGCATATATATTTTCCAGCTCTATCTGCTGAGATGGTCTAGAAGTGATAACACCACAATAGCAGTGAGCACATCCCTGTCCAGATTTTGGTTTCCAATACTGCTCTTCAATAAAAAGAACCAGGATTTCTTGGAGAAATTGAAGATTACAGGTAGGACTGGGACAATAAATGTACAAAACAAAGCAGGGGCATTTTGTAGTTTCTCAAAGTAGGGAAGTACTCAAAAAATAAAATGAAAGGGTATGTCAAAGGGACACAGGAACCAACTGAAATTACTCTCAATGGCCAAAGCTGAAAAAAGGGAGAGACAAAATAAATAAAGTATTGCATTATAAACCATAGTATAAAATAAATATCTGTAAGTCCATACTGTTATAAATAATTGATTTAATTTTTCAAATGAGGGACAATAGACAAGTTTTTCACCAGAGAATTAGACATAAGTATGTAGATATTTCCCCCACCAAGAAAGTAGGGTATAATTCTCCATCTCCTAAATTTGAGCTACATGTAGTGACTTGCTTCCAAAGAATATGATTGGAAAAAGGGTGGGATGGGGTGAGTAACTGCTTTTAAATGTAGAAACCTGGAAAGCATTACTTCAGCCAAGTGATAAAGGTTAAACTCATATCAACCAATGATAAATCATATTGATAGTAGGTACCTGACATCATGTCTTGAGAATGACATTTCACTTTCTGTGAACTTCTCCCAGGGAAAAACAAAAACAAAAACAAAAACAAAAAACCCATAACTCCAGTCTATCCATGAGAAAAAAGTATCAGACAAACCCAACCTGAGGAAAATTATAGAAAATACTCAACCAGTACTCCTCAAATCTATCCAAGTCTTCAGAAACAAGGATTGTCTGAGAAACTATCACAGTCCAGAGAAACCTCAAGAATGCATAATGATTAAATGTAATGAGGTAGCATGGGTGAGATGCTGTAGCAGAAAAACATTAGGGAAATCTAATGAAATCTTAATGAAGTTTGGAGTTTAGTTAATAATAATGTATCAGTATTGGTTCATTAATTGTAAGAAATGCACCATAACATTAAGATATTAACAACTGGAAAAACAGGATGCAGAGTATACTGTATTATCTTCGTAACTTTTCTGTAAATCTAAAACTATTACAAAATAAACATTTATCTAAATACAAGATCACACAGGCATAACTACTGTTATTTTTAAAGTAGCTTCTCAGATCCCACAGCATAGTTGTCTTTTTTCAGGACTTAAAGCTTAATATGCCTAACATGTATGGAACAAGTAAAAAATAACAGCAATTTTTTTGTCGTTAATGGCATAATGATGATAGTTAATATTGAAGACTTCAGTTCCACTAACCATAATGTTTGTATACAATCAGGTCTTTGTGTGTGCATGCACTTGTTCATTTTAGTGTGGTACAAAATTGCAAATGTAAGATTCTCTATGATGTTTCTTAGACATAAGAAAGGGTTGGTTGGACTGGATCATTCCTAAGCTGATCCAGTTGAGTTGCATCTCAACGATTCTCTGATCATGATCCTGAGAGCTTTGAAGTCATTTTGTGATTTTTATATGTTCTGTCCTCTTGCTATAGAATCCTTACCTATTGGGTAACTGAGATTCCAGAACTTAAAATTGAAACAAACATCCTATGTTTAATAAATGGGAAAATGGGTGATGGATACAATATGTAATTATATCAACGGGTGTGTGTTTTAGTCCTGGTTTTACCACTTATGAACCACATATACATTGTGAAAAAAAAAAAGGCTTTCTAAAACAAAAATAATCAATTCCATTGAGCTGTGACACATCCCATGAACTCTTAAATCTTATTGATTTATGATATTATCATTATGTTAGCAAGGACATTCTGTACCATAATGTTTTCAGAAACTGGAGTATTGATTCTGTAAGAGGAAATGAGACTTTAAATAAAGAAATGTTTTATTTAAGATTATCCAGAACAAAATGCTGATAGAATAAGGAGAGAAATTTCTCAAAACATTTTAAATTAATAAGGCTAATATTATACAGTAAGAGCACGTATAATGCCAGAAATAGAGAAGAAAGAATGTTTATATGCAAATATTAATCTTATCACTTCAGATGGTGATGTTTTCTCAGACTCATAATAATTTATGCATTTTTTTCTTGTAAAATTATTGTTTCTGGGAGTAATTACTTGACTAAGCTCTGTAAAGGACATATAAAAGCCCTGTGTTTTTAAAACAATCAAGAAGATTTCATGTGGTAAGATTTATTTAAGTTTAATAGATATTTAAAAAAATGTAACTGCCCTTAATGTTTCTGCCTAAGCTAATTACCTCCAACAGAGATTAGCCTTAGCTTTCTCCTCACAGAAGAAGTAGGTGATGATTATGCATTAAGTCTGGACAACTACAAAAGGTTCCTCATTGCCCTTCCTACTTTTGCTAATGATTTCCCAAAGCTATTTATTTGTTATTGTCCCATTAACAGGGTCAGTTTCATGCTCCATGTGAAACTTTTCTATAATTAGTGCATAAATCAGGCAGGATCACTCACCTGGTCCTTGTGCCTCTCTCCCTTTTCTAGCTGATAGATTTTAAAAATGAATTGAAATTTCTTTCTCAAAGCCAAGTTTAAGGCTCTATGGACTTTATAAAGTTGTAGCAGTTTAAAAAAAAGTATCCAACATATATTCGTATTCTGCAAATTTGGGAAAAAATATAGAAATCTTCCCTTAGTTCACTTTAGTTACTCTACCTTAGTACTCTACCAATGAAAAATTGCACTGAACAGAATTAAAAAGGCAAGAAAGATTCTACTCAAGATAATTGCCATGGGGATTAAGACTATTGCGGTAAGGAAGAGAGATTAAACTCAGCTAAAGCAAAGCAGGGGAAGTTTTAGTTGCTGGGCTGACCTAGTGGAAAGTGCTGGAGGACATTAGAAGTGAAGCTGGTCAACGTTTTCAGGCCATCTTTGTAGGCAAATTGGATTTATCGAAGGTAAGCTCTTATACTCCCATAGAGCCTGGGAGATAGGAGTGTTCTCTTTTTTGTCTTTTTTCTTCTTTTTAGCTTTATTGAGGTATGATTGACAGATTTTACATATATATGTATACATGTATTTAAGATGTGCAATTCCATGTTTTGATAAATGTATATACTGTGAAATGGTTCCCAAGGTCAAGCTAATTAATACACCCATCACCTCACATAATTACCTTTTTCATAGTGAGAGCACTTGAGATCTGTTCTCTCAGCAAATTTTAAGACATTACATTACATTAATGACAATACATTATCATTAAGTGTAGCCACCATGCTGTATATTAGGTCTCCAGAACTTATTCACTGTAGAACTGAAAGGTTGTACGTTTTGACAAATATCTTCCTTTTTCACCATATCCAGCCCCTAGTAACCACCATTCTACTCTGTTACTAAGAGTTGGACTTTTTTTTTAAGATTCTACATATAAGTCTGATTATACAGTATTTGTCTTTCTATGCCTGGCTTATTTCCCTTAACACAATGTTCTCCAGGCTCATCCTTGTTGTTGCAAGTGAAAAATATCCTTTTTAAAAAAGATTAAATCATATTCCATTGTGTATGTGCATACACACACACACACACACACACACACACACATGCATATCCATATATCTACACATTGTTTGCACACAAGGGGAATATATATAGGCATATCTCACATTATTTAATCCATTCACCTGTTAGACAGTTAGGTTGTTCGTTATCTTGGTTATGTGAATAATGGTGCAATGCACATGGGAGCAACTATTTTTTGGGGATATGATTTTATTTCCTCTGGATATATACCCAGTAATGTGACTGCTGAGTCAGATGGTAATTCTATGTTTAAATTTCTGAGGAACTTCCATACTCTTTTCCACAATGAAACACTATATTCTTGATGTTACATTTCAAAGAGTTGACTTCCAGGTCCTTGAGAAAGACATTCCTGGATTGTAAAACTGGCAAAAGATGAGAAGAAACTTTACATCTCAAAAAGGCAAAGAAATATTTGGATTTGCAATTGCAAGTTTCCCAAGGTAAATGCTCTGAGAAAAGATAAATTAGGGGGCTATAGTCAGGAAAAAAAACTATCTAAAGTTTACTTAACTGGAAAGGAATATCAATTCCTCTTTATTTCTAACCTATTCTGTATTTTGGTATGAGGAGAGGAGAAAAAAATCCCATAGAAAGCATATTTCTTACAAGCATAAAAAAAAGAAGTCTGTTTTCATTTTCCTGAAGGTAGAGTACCTGATTAGAAGCGTAGTTGGGAGACAGTGTTTGAGCCACAGCCAGAGAGTCCCTTGAACTACTTATTTTTAAAAACTGATTAGCAAATTACCAATTACACTTTAGACCTGCTAAATCTGTAATTCTGAGGGAAGTGACTGTTACTTTATACTTTTTTAAAAAGCTGCTCTTGTGTGCCTGATACACCATAATGATGACAGCAATTGCACTATCAATTTTGAACATCTTTCTGTAAAAAAGTAAACAGTTGAGAAAGAGGTTTGTTGTTATTTTTCCCAAACTGGATGCAAAATATAGTAGGAAAACTTATGAAATAACAGTAAGAAGGTTTAAGCTTCAGAGAGCTGGCATATCTTGCCTTTCTTTTCACAAATATATATGTACTTATAGATACACGGTGATATCATTATTTTTCAACAATTATAGTTAAGGAACTACTGTCACAGATGACCACATTTGTGAGTTTTATCGATGTAAATGTAAGTGAATTAAAGTAGACACAAAGAAGTCTATACAGTATCATTTCATTAATAACATTTCACAAGCAAACAAAACTAATTTCTGCTCCTTTGGGGATTAACAACTGAAAGTGGACAGGGTATAGGCTTTTGAGGTTCTTTGTAATTGTCTATATTTTTACTTTGGTTGTGATTACATAATGTGATTACATTGTAAAAAGTCCCTGAGTTGCTAAAAGCTTAATATATGTATACTTTATGAGTATGTTATCAATGAATTAGAAAATATATATAAACACACAGATAAGCTTTAGAGGTCTTTTCTCAGAGCTCTTTCAAGACTATGCTTGTGCAACTGTGAAGACTACAGATAGCTATGTGCCTCCAGCTGTAGCACCATTCAGTTCTGCCACAAAATGTGAATGGAGGCTGTACTTTTTCTGAACAGTTCTGAACCAATGACCCAGCATAGTGGACCCGTGAGGGCCTGGCCATTTCTGCCCAATAGAGAAGTCCTATAATGAATAATCTTTATTCCAAAGTTCTCTTCTTGGCTACCCAAGATCTTGTCAGATCTGTATTGCAGTCTGAAGCTCTCCCTGGAAAATTCCACTTCATGCCCCCTTTGTTTTTCCAGCTGTCACATCTGCACTGTGGTATAAAGACTTTCCTTGCTCAATTTATCTTCTCTTTCTGCTCCAGATATTACCTTGAGCTCCCCGACCTGCCTAATAGAAATCTTGTATTTCCAAATGATTCTCATCATCTGCTTCCCAAAGAACCCTAACTGATACAATATATATCCAGAAGACGCTCACAGTGCAAGTTTTTTATAATTATCAATTATGTATTCATTCATCTAATAAGTTAATAAATATGTATTGAACTATTACTAAATTCTAGGCATTGCTATGTTTTCTAGAATATAGCAAGAAAGAAAGGAAGGAAGAAAAGTAGGAGGGCAGGAAGGTAGGAAGGAAGAAAGAAAGAAAGGGAGGAAGGAAAAGAAAAGAAGGAAAGATGAAATCAAAGATTAGTAGGGATTTTTGGCCCAAATATCAGTGTGTTATTTACTAAAATGGAGAAGAAAGAAATAGGAAAATTTGGGCACAAGAAAAGAAAACTCAGAATTTGTTTCTAAATTAGACATATTAATTTTTAGATATCTATTGACCACTAGAGTAGAAGGCAATTGGATATGCAGTATGAAGGCCAAGTGATAGGAGAGAGATTGGTGCTGCAGCAGAAATTCTAAGTATCATCACCATATATTATTTAAACACTTGATGTTGCCTTGCTAGATTTTAAATCAGTCAAAGTCTCTAATTGTGTGTGTGTTTAACCCAACAAATAACCATAATAGTTTATATAAGAAAAAATTTGACATCATATTTATGGTTGGTTATGATTTTACTTTTTGTCAAAATCATATTACCGTGATTTTTTTGATACAAATGCAAGATTCTAACATCTATATGTTAGTCCATTACCTTCAGACTCCAACACCATAATTTCTTTAAAACAAATATAGCAGAGAGAGATCCAAGATGGCCAATTAGCAGCAGCTCAGGATTGTAGCTCCCAGTGAAAGCACAGAGAGTGAGTGGACGCTGCACTTTCAGACGAATTTCTGTTGCCCACAGACCGGGAGATTCCCAGCGGAGGAGCCACAAGGGTCGCCAAAACGATTTTTTTTGCTGGTGCCCCGGCACGGCACTTCTTGATGCGGAGTATACGGGACAGGGTGCCCTTTGAGTCAGGCTCGGCTGGCCCATCCCCACAAGGAGAACAGCAATTGGAAACAGTGAGGACTGAGAATTTCACAGCAACCACAGCCGAACCGGAAAGGTCCAGCTCTGTGGGGAAGGGGCGTCTGCCAAAGGAAAACTAAGAAACAGAAAAAACCTCATCACCTGGCAGAGAGAGATCCAAGATGGCCGATTAGCAACAGCTCAGGATTGTAGCTCCCAATGAAAGCACAGAGTGAGTGATGCTGCAATTTCAGACGAATTTCTGTTGCCCACAAACTGAGTGCTACCCAGTGGAGGAGCCACACGGGTCGCCAGTGTGACTCTTTTGGCTGGCACGGCTGTTTTGGTGGTGCCCCGGCGTGATGCAGCGCTTCTCAGTGCGGAGTATATGGGACTGGGTGCCCTTTGAGTCGGGCTCCACTGCTCCCATCCCCACAAGGAGAACAGCAATTGGAAGCGCTGAAGACAGAGTTTCACAGTAAGCACAGCTGAAGCCAGGAAGGCCTAGCTCTGTGGGGAAAGGGCGTCCGCTGAAGGAAAACTAACAGAAAAAACTTCATCACCAACAAGCCGGACGCCCACTCAGACCCAATCTGAAAGTTGGCAATTACAAAGATGACAGGTGGATAAATCCACAAAAATGGGAAGAAACCAGGGCAAAAAGGCTGAGAACACCCGAAATCAGAATGCTTCTCCTCCTACAGGGGATCGCAGCTCCTCATCAGCAAGAGAACACAGCCTGAGGGAGAATGA
>CAUYLG010057691.1:0-11236 GCA_963573385.1 Cacajao melanocephalus
TATTTTCATCCCTTATTCCTTCCTGTCTCCATTGTTAAGCACAATTATTGGCATAAAAGAGGTTTTTAATACCCATTTTTAGACTTCATTCTAGCCTGGGCAATAGAACAAGAATCCCATTCTCTCTCCCTCTTTCTCTTCCTCTTTCCTTCTCTCTTACATTCTTTTTTTCTTCTTTGTTTCATTCTTTCTTTCTTCTTTTCTCTTTTTCTTTTTTCAAAAAAAAAATACAAAATAAATAAATAAATAAATAATGCTGCCAGAAACATTCATGTACAAGTTTTTGTTGACATATGTTTTCTTTTTTTGTTGTTTATATACCTAGTAGTAAAATTTCTGGGTCATATACGAAGAAGTAACATCTTTAATGTTTTGAGCAACTTCCAGTTTTCCACAGTCCTACACCACTTTTAAATTCCCACCCACAGTATATGAGAGGTCCATTTTCTCCACATACTTGTCATTAAAAATTATTATTATTTTTATTATAGCCATCCAGTGGGTATGAAGTGACTTCTCATTGTGGTTTTGATTTGCATTTTCCTAATGACTGGTGATGCGAAAGATCTTTTCACAAGTCTTTTGGCCATTTGCACATCTTCTTTGAAGAACTCCCATCAAATCCCTTACCCACTTTTTAATTGGGTTATCTTTTAAATATTGTGTTGTAAGAGGTTTTTTTTTTTTGTTTGTTATGAATTTTGGATACACTAGACCTTTAGCAGAGACATGATTTGCAAATATTGTCTTCTATTCTGTTGGTTGTCTTTTCACTTTCTTGATAGTGTCTTTTGATACTGAGAAGTTTTACATTTTGATGAAGTCCAGGCAGTTTGTGTATTTTTTCTTTGGATGCTTGTACTTTTAGTGTTGTATCTAAGAAACCATTGCCTAATCCAAAGTCACAAAGATTTACACTTAAGTTTCCTTTTAAGAGTTTTATAGTTTTTGTTGTTGATTTAGGTATTTCATCCATTTTGAGTTAATTCTTGCATATGCTGTGAGACAAGGGTAGAAATTCATTCTTTTTATGTGGATATCCAGTTGTCCCAGCACTATATGTTGAAAAGATCATTCTTCTTTCCCCATTCAATGGTCTTGGTACCCTTGCTGAAAGTCAGTTAAATATAAATGTATGAATTCGTTTCTAGACTCTCAATTCAATTCCATTGACCTTTATATCTATCCTTATGCCAGTACCATAATGTCTTGATTACTGCTGCTTTGCACCAAGTTTTAAATTTGGGATGTGAGTCCTCCAACTTTGTTTTACTTTCTAAGAATTATTATCATTCTTTTGCTCTTTGGGGTCCTTTTCATTCTATATGAATTTTAGGATCAGCTTGTCCAGTTTTGAAGAAAGGGCACTTGGAATTTTGATAGAAATTGCATTGAATTTGTAGATGTTCCTGCTATTTTAAACAAAGAGCAATGTAGTGGCTAAAGTTTAATGTTTTTGGAATATGACTGAATGACATTACCCTATAGTGGGGTGTAGCTGATGAGATTTTGTATGTTCCCTGTTTTGGGGATACAAATTTCTCATCTAAATAAATGACACAAGCAGATGCTAAGAAGTAACTGGGTAGACAGTGCTGGATATTTTCTACTTTTCACTCTAGATGCATGCTGCACCTTTCTCCATTCTGCTTTGGGCCCCAGGAGGCTGACCTTTGTGGACTGCATCAACCAAGCCCCCCTGCCCTCCAGGTTTTGGTTGGAATCAGCTAATAGGAGGTACCAGCAGGAGATTGGAAAGTAGAAAGAAAGAGAGGTTAGGATATTAGGGTATTCTGCAAGCTCCCTCTCTGCTGAGGTGAAAGTTGGCAGTGATCGTGTTTTTCTTTTAGTAGTACCATTCCTTTTGGGTCACCCTGTCCTGCAGCAAAAGATCTCTCTGGGTTCTGGTCAACAGTCCATCTACTTAAAATTTCAGATGTAAGGGTGCTAGTGGCTTCTTATGATTGCTAGCCCTTGGGTGTATCATCATCCTTTATCGGTTTCTCCTACCTTGCCAAAATCTTCATAAACAGTCCTGTTATTAAACTCCCTTTAATCAGCTGTTTCTAGTGTTCATCTCCTTTCTATCTTCCCTGATAGTACAAAATCGAAAGATCTGCAAGATATAAGTCCAAGAAGCAAGATGCAGAGCAGCATAATATGAAATCTGTAATATTCTATTATTTGTAAGAGAAAGAATAAGGAAAATACATCTTAATTTCTTAAATACTATATTAGTTAGGAATTAGGTTTAGTATTAAATGATAATATCCAAAAAGAACCATGGCTTTAAGAAGATTGAAGTTTTTTTTTTCTTTCTTTCTCATTTTTTATTTTTGTTTCTGGACTCTCAATTCAATTCATTGACCTATATTATTTAGCCTTATGCCAGTACCACAGTGTCTGACTTACTGCAAAGCAGCAGTAATCAAGACACTGTGGTACATGGTCTTGCCCTGTTGCCCAGCTGGAGTGCAGTGGTATGATCTCGGCTCACTGCAACCTTTGCCTCCTGGGCTCAGGTGATCTGCTCACTTCATCCTCCTGAGTAGCTGGGACTATAGGCAAGGGCCACCATACCTGGCTAATTTTTGTGTTTTTTGTAGCAATGGAGTCTTGCCATATTGCCCAGGCTGGTCTTGAACTCCTGAGCTGAAGTAATCTGCCCACCTTGGCCTCCCAAAGTGCCGGGATTACAGGCTATTTCTCTCTATAAATGTCTGGGGCAAGCAGTCCAAGGCTGAGGGCTAGCGCTGTGCTCTATAACACACTCGGGGAGTCAGTTTCCATCTAATTCACTAGCCCTTCAACCTTAGGGCATGGTCTTGTCCTCCAGTCCAATGTTACATTCACTTTCCAGACAGCAGGGTGGAGGACTGGGAGAAGAAGGGGCAAAGGGCATATCCCAAGGAAGGTTCCTGGAAATTGCCTCATAGCCTGTTTGTCTATAACCCATCTGGTCACATCTAACTGTAAGGGAGCCTGGGGAACATAGTTTTAATTCCTGGCAGCCAGGTGTCCAACTAAAAATTCTAACAGTGTTTAAGAAGAGAAGAATGAAAATTAGAAGTAATTAACAGTCTTTGTCACATATGTGCATTTAAAAGTAACCTGAGAAGAACATTAGGAAACTGACAGCAGTGGTTATCTGGGGAGGGGGGAGGAGGTGGCAGGTGAGAACAACACAGATGAGGAATAATAGGTGCAGAGAGAGCCTTCACTGTGTCTCTTGCTACATATTTTGACTATGAACCATGTGTATGTATTACCTATTTCTAAACTTAGATTAATTTAAAATTCCTTCCCAAAGATAAGTAAATAAGAGAAAATAAAGACAAAAAATTCCAACCTATCTCCACTTCAGTAAGAACAAAAGAGCCACGGAATCAAGTGAGCTAATGACCCCAACTATAGAGCCATTAATGACCTAATCAGAAGAGGTAGGTATTACCAGGGTGTATTAGTTTTCTATTGCTGTGTAGCAAATACCACAAACTTAGCAGCTCAAAATAACACAGATTTATTATCTCACAGTTTTTGTGTTGCAAGTCTGGTTTTAACTGGGTCCCCTGCTCAGGGTCTCATAAAGCTTAAATTAAGATGTTTATAGCTGTGTCATCCTCAGGAGGTTTAATTAGGGAAAGAGCCGCTTCTAAGCTCACTTAGATTGCTGGGGGAATACATTTCCTTGCTGTTGTCGGCTGTAGTCTGGGGACACTCCCAACTGCTAGAAGCTGCTCTCAGGTCCTAGCCATGTGGTCCCTCCATTTCAGCAACATGCCTTTATCAAATTTTGCTCAACTTTAAATCTCTGTCTTTTCTTCTGTGACCAGCTAAGGAAAACAAACTGCTCTTAAGTGGCTAATATGATTAAGATAGGTACACATAGATAGTCATCCTTTTTTTTCTTTTTCTTTTATATATGGAACGCTTCACAAATTTGTGTGTCATCCTTGTGCAGGGGCCATGCTAATCTCTGTATAGTTCCAATTTTAGTATATGTGCTGCTGAAGTGAGCACAAGACACTCTTTTTTTTTTTTTTTTTTGAGATGAAGTCTCGCTCTGTCGGTCAGACTGGAGTGCAGTGGTGCGATCGCAGCTCACTGCAACCTCTGCCTCCTGGGTTCAAGTGATTCTCCTGCCTCAACCTCCTGAGTAGCTGGGATTACAGGCTCCTGTCACCATGCCCAGCTAATTTTTGCATTTTTGGTAGAGACAGGGTTTCACCATTTTGGCTAGACTGGTCCTGAACTCCTCACCTTGTGATCCTCCCGCCTCGGCCTCCCAAAGTGCTGGGATTACAGGCGTGAGCCACCATGCCTGGCAATGGTCTTCCTTTCTTAAAGTTAACTGTGCCCATAAAGATCAGTGGAAGAGAATAGACAGCTCAGAAACAAACCCTCACATATGCAGCCAAATGATCTTCAACAGGGGTGCCAAGACCACTCAGTGGGAGAAAGGACAGTCTCTTTAACAAATGGTGCTGGAAAAACTGGATGTCCACATCCAGAAGAATAAATCTGGATGCTTATTTTGCAGCATATACAAAAATTACCTCAAAACAGATTAAAAATCTAAATGTAAACGCCAAAACTATAGAACTCTTAGAATAAAGCATAGAGGAAAACTTTCATGACATTGGATTTGGCAATGATTTCTTGGATATGACGTTAAAAGCATAGACAACAAAACCATCGATAGACAAATGGGAATACATCAAGCTTAAAAACTTCTTTGCATCAACAGACTCAACAGAATGAAAAGACAATGTATGGAATGGGAGAGATATTTGCTAATCATATATTTGTAAAGGATTAATATCCAGAATATATAAAGAACTTCTAATACTCAACAACATAAAAAACAACCCAAATAAAAAGTTGGCAAAGAACTTGAATAGATATTTCTCTAAAGATGATACACAATTGGTCAATAAGCATATGAAAAGACGCTCAACATTGCTAATCAGTAGCGAAATACAAACCACAAACCACAATATCACCTCACACTCAGGATGGCTACTATTTTAAAAAAACACAAAAATAACAAATGTTAGCAAGGATGTGGACAAATTGGAACCCTTGTGCACTGTTGGTGGGACCGTAAGATGGAGCAAGTGCTCTTGAAGACAGTGTCACAGCTCCTCAAAAAATTACAGATAGAACTACCATATGATCCACCAATCCTACTTCCGGATATATAGCCAAAATAATTGAAAGCACAGTCTCGAAAAGATATTTGCATACCCATCCACGTTCATAGCAACATTATTCACAATATCCAAGAGGTGGAAGCAACCCAGTATCTATTGATAGAAAAATGGATAAATATAATTTTGTAAATACATATAATGAGCCTTAAAAGGGAAGGAAATTTTATCACATGCTACAACATCATGAACATTAAGAACATGATTCTAAGAGAAATAAGCCAGTCACAAAAAGACAAACATTTATAGGAGGTATTGAAAGTATTCCTATTCATAGAAACAGAAAGTAGAATGGTGGTTGCCAGGGGCTGGGGGGGAGAGGAATGAAAAGTTGTTCAAATGGCTGTAAAGCTTCAGTATTGCAAGATGAAAAAGTTCTGGAGATCTGCTGCACAACAATGTGTATATACTTAACACTACTGAACTGTACACTCTATACTGATTAAGAGGTGAATACTATTTTTGTAACCATAATTAAAACAGAAAGTCAACTGCTGTATAACAGAACCTAATCAAAGGAGCAATATCTCATCTCATTACATTCTCAGGTTTTACCCACCACACTCCAAGGGAAGGGGATTATAAAGGGTGAGTGTCATTTCAGTGTCATCTTAGAATTCTGTCTACCACACAGAGGTACTAAAAGCCCCTTTTTGGGGGGACATTTCCTATCCAGATTTTCACTTCCTAGCTATAAGTTCTAGAGGCTCTGAATTCTATTTCAAGAAGGACAGGATTTCCTTTTCTTAAATTATATTCAGTGATGCCTATGTGAATACCATTCCTGTTGCTGGAATTTTATTTTCTGGAGTGAAATAACCTCTCATTCATGGTGTGTTCTTTATGTTAGATTGACCAGCTTGTGGAAGGTCTGGTTTTATTTGGTTGAGATGATCACCAAAGCCTACCTGGGAAGACCTTATTTTTAGTCAAAAAATATTTCTTAAGAGTTAATCATTTCAACACACAGGGAAATAGGGAGCAGTAAGGACTTGAAATATTGTTGGTAGCATTTTTAACTTTGTCCCAGATCTCAGTAAACAATGTCCACGGGAAATTTGAATGTAAATAATATGGTGCCTAAGCAACATTCTTTTTCAAAAGTAACTTTTTATCACAATTTTAGATTTACAAAAAAGTTGCAAAGGATTCCTATATACCCTCTCAGCCACTGTTTATATCTTATACCACCATTTGTAATTTACCAGGACAGAGAATTATTGATATATTTCTATGAACTAAGCTTCAGACTTTATTTCCCCAGTTTTCCCATTAATGTCCTCTTTCTGTTCCAAGATCCAACCACTGTATCACACATTGCATTATGTCTTTGAGAGTTCCTCAGTCTTTTTTTTTGTTTTTCATGACCTTGACAGTTTTGAGTTGTTCTGGCTGGGTATCCTACAGAATGTTCCTTATCTGAGTTTGTGTGATGTTTTTCCCTTCAAAGGAAGGAGAAAGTTAACCTCTAGATATTTGGAATCCTTCTGTAAGAAATATTTGTCTCTTCTCCATTTATTTACTCATTCAATCATTTACTTACATCAGTATGGTCTCGTGGATACTTATTTTGAACTTTGTGTTATAATCTAACACTATATGATTTATTTTGTTATTAAATTGTTCTAGCTTTGGCCATTGGGAGCTCCTTCAGGTTAATTTCTTGTCCTTTTTAGGCAATATTCTTAAACAGTTACAAGCTTGAGAGGATTGTGAATACAGTTTTTATTGAGCAAAGTTACACAAATGAATCCATTAACAGATGGCTTGCAGAAAGAATTTAATCATAGTATGTAAGGCACACTTTATCTGCAAGAGAAGTAGACAATAAACCTAGCAATTAAAACTTAACTTGTAGCATCTAATATTCTAAAATCAAAGGAACAACCTTGTATATATCACATAAATATGTGTGTGTATATACATGTTATATATATAATTTCTGTCTAGAGAGAGAAAATCCCTCTATACCTTCTTCAACTTAGTCAGAACATGAACTTTAGTTTAAGGAGCATGCAAGCTGCCCACAGTTTCGCCCATCTCAACTTTTCATTCCCAGCTTCCCCATTTTTAGAAGTCAAATGACTGACATCATTCTTATGGGAAGGAAGATTAGCATCACCCATTTAATAATTTGAACCATTAACCTGTTAGGTGACCTCAAATTTCATTCAGCTTAATATTCCCAAAATATCACAAGAAGTCTGAAGGGCCATTTTTCTCAGCTAATGAAAGTCCAAAGAGACTATATCTTGGCTGTTTGCCGGGCCAGCTAGTGAATGCCAGAGGAGAGTACCTGAGCTAAAAAAAGAGCTAATGCCTCTTTTCCAGGCAAGATGCTTTCAATTTTTCAGGAACACTCAGTGATTTGTTGCTGAGACCATAACCCAGTTTCAAAGCTATTCTTGCCCAGGTACCACTTTAGTGTTTTCAAGCAGTCCATTGCTTGGTACACTGGGTTGTCAATTACTGCCTGCCTCATATCCAACCAGACTTTCCATACTGAGAAATGGAGATACATGAATGAAGTGCCTTAACGGATCACAGTCATGGGGCTGTTGATATGAGCTTTACCTGGCAGAATGATCTGTCTGTATAATAAAGAGCCAGACTGTGTAGCCTGTGGACATGGACATCACAGGATAAATTGTCTTCCACTCCAAAGTCAATTCTTCTTTGGCTTAACCTGAGGACTCTCAGAGCAACCTCCAAACTCCAGAGACATTGACTAAATTGATCAACACCTTAAATGACTTCTTCTTGGCTTGCGCCCAATGCTACATGTATATGACAAGAAAGCAATGATTTATTCAGATCAGCCTCAGAAACTTTTCTAAAATCATTTCTTCTCAAACACTTTGAATGTGCTATCTGATTTCTGTCCTATCAATTTTGTGTTTAGATTTTCCCCCACTCTCTGCCAAGTCATTTCTGGCTGTCAATTGATAGTCCAGCAGGTTTCGGGATTCAACTTCTCCCTAAAAGCTCAGACTGGCATCCAAAGTGCTCAGGTGTGGGCTAGTCTGGGAGGGAGGCCTGAACATTTTGATTTTTGTTTCTGATAAATTGCTTTCTGGAGGCACTTGCATTCTTTTTGTTCCTAGTCCTGTCTGGGGTGGAAGGCAATTCTCCATGGAATTCCTACATGTTTTGGACTCTCTGTTCAAAGATGTTTGCAGAGCAAAAGGCCTTGGACGCTAGAGATAATAAAGTGTAGAAATGTCTCCCTCCTTAGAGACATTCCAGGATACTAAATCCTCCTCCTCTCCTGGCAGAGAATTGCTTAGATTCCAGAGTAAATATGTCTTCCCTCTCTCTATGGAGGGAAGGAGGGGCAAGTCACCAGCAGCCTTACATAAATCAGTTTTTCCTCATTTCACGAGTTCTCTCCTGTGCTATACTCCAGTACCTGCCCCAGGTAACATCTGGTCCTCACTGTGACACCGTGTGGGGATTAGGGCTTTGGGAACTGACACACAATATTGCTCTGGCTGCTGGTTTTGTTATGATGAGTAAATAATCTTTGTCTCTGATGCAAAGTTCTTCCGTTCTGTCAGTATATGTATATAAAACTGCATGTGGTAGGCTCACCTGTAAACTTGCAAATAGGGTAACATCCCCAACCCTTTAGTCTCTGACTTAATAGCTTTTTTCAGTATTCTGATGAGACTCCAAATTCTGGAGTATAAGAATGCAGCAATGAATGAAATCCCAAATTCTGGAAAAGAATTAAATTCAGGCACCATTCCAGATTCGTATAACATGGGTCTTGGTATGTGGGAAGGCCCACTCTCTAGATTAAAAGGCCATTTATGTTTCTCATCGTCTGTAATAAGAGCCTTTATGAGGACTAACATCCCAGAAATAAGTATGGTGGATGAGAACAACAAAAAGAGATGTCCATTTAAAACATGGAGGAAAGCAGTTTATATTGTCACAGAAATGAATCAAACGCAACAGTAAAATTTGGGGAATATTGCTCAGAGGGTTATGTGAAGCTGAGTTCAGCAAGCCAACTGGGGAAAAACAAAACAAGGACATATTTTCTAATGTGCAAATATGTGGACATATTTTCTAATGCACTATCTGATTTCAAAATATTTCAGGATATTCAAAATATTCACATACTTTCTAATGTGGCACACATTTTCCAATGTGAAAATATGTTCAATTAGTTAAGATATAGTATACAAGCTATGGAAACACTTTGTTTTCCTTGGAATAGAAGAATACCAAAGTCTCTGGAAAGAGTGAGAAACATTTTTCTTCATAGAAATGTTTTGAACACCACCAAATGAGGTCTGGGCTCTGTGCAGCTTCTTAAGCATTCATACATCTTTTGTATCCTACCTTCTTTGCAAAATAAATTAGAGCTTCCATTTTCCCTTGAAGCTTTGAACTTCTTGGGCCCAAAGCAAACAGCACAATATTAAGTGGTAATTGATCACACATGCTTTTTAAAGCAAGCTAACCACTTGGATTTATTACTAGATTTAGGGAGAAAAAGGCATATTTAGTAGGCTATAAGAACAGTAGCTCAGAGCTTCAAAAAAAGATTTTTTTTAAATTTTACTTTAAGTTCCAGGGCACATGTGCAGATCTTGCAGGATCGTAACATAGGTACACACATGCCACGGTGGTTTGCTGCCTCCATACCCCCATCACGTACATTAGATATTTATCCTAATGTTATCCCTCCTCAATCTCCCCACCCCCTGCTATTCCTCCCCTAGTCCCCCACCCCACAACAGACCCCAATGTGTAATGCCCCCCTCCCTGCGTCCATGTGTTCTCATTGTTCAACACCCACTTATGAGTGAGAACATGCGGTGTTTGGTTTTCTGTTCTTGTGTCAGTTTAATGAGAATGATGGTTTCCAGCTTCATCCATGTCCCTGCAAAGGACATGAACTCATCCTTTTTTATGGCTGCATGGTATACCATGGTGTATATGTGCCACATTTTCTTTATCCAATCTGTCATTGATGGGATTTTTTAAAACATAACGACCCTGAGCATTTGGTGAGCTAGAATGGAGACACCTCCAGACAAGAGGAGGCAGGGGCGGGAGCCTTGCAGGGAGTGGTAGGAACAGTTTTACCAAGAGCCAGCTCTGCATCAAAACCTGCCAGACGTTTCCCCTGCTGAGGATCAATTACCCATCCTGCTAAAGGTTCATTCTTCTGCAGAGAAAGCCAAAAGGCCCAGACTCCTTCTTGCAGGAAAGGCAAAGGCAATTAAAAGCAGCTCCGACCTGGAGCACAAGGCCCACCTTCTGCTCCGTCCTTGGATATGAGCTTTCCCCCTGGCGAGTCCCCTGCCTCTCGTTCCCATAGACTTCACACATGTCATGGGTGTGCTCTCAAAGCTTTTCAAGGCCTTGAGATTTTAGTGTTGCCTCTGGGTGGATCAGATGCCATGGTGGTCACTAGAAATGCACTTTCTTCCCAAGAACCTCCAGAAATGCCTTCTCCATCCCTCATCCGGCAGGATCGTGGCCCCACACGCACACACGTCATGTTCTTTCAGATTCTAATTCATGAGCTATGTTTCCATGGCCCCGGTCTCCCTGTCCCAGACACACACATGGGCTGTGGAAGGCCTCCTTGAAGACCCAGGCCCTGTGCCCTATTTTCACCTTCATTGAAACTTACCCATGTTTTGGCCAGAGGGTGGACTGCAGTGAAGTGAATAATGTTGCCCAGATTCATGCCCACCTGGAACCTCAGAATGCAGCCTTACTTGGAAATGGGGTATTTGCACATGTGGTTAGTTAAGTTAAAAACAGATTATACTGGATAAGGGGATGGGGGCTGAATCTAATCACTGGCCTCCTTACAAAAAGGAGAATGAGAGGAGAGAGACTGGCCAGGCCTGGTGGCTCACACCTGTAATCAAAACACTTTGGGAGGCCAAAGTGGGAGGATCACTTGAGCCCAGGAGTTCAAGATCAGCCTGAGCAACACAGCAAGACCCCATCTCTACCCCCCAAAAAATGTAAATTAGCTGGGCATGGTGGCATGCACC
>CAUYLG010057692.1:0-149342 GCA_963573385.1 Cacajao melanocephalus
GATTAACCAGAATGCACCTTGCACCCCAGTCTCAAAGCATTCATCCTTCCCTCATTTCTTTGAATGTGTTAGTCTTGGCCCATAACTGGTTTCCCCTCTGAGTGGCCCATATGTCTCATGCCAGGTCCATAACTCCCACCATGGTCGGATGAAGGAGGCTTGATCCATGAGTGTTCCAGAATTCCTGTCCAATGGGACTCGGAGGCCACAGGATAATTAGAAGGGAATTCATCTTAAAGCTGAGTCTGCTGAGTATACACGATGATTTTACTTAAAGCCCAAATACAGGAAGGTTTTCAAAAATTGAGGCAGTGTCAATTGTGCCTAAGAAGGGTTATTTTTCTTTTATATGGAAGGACATTGGGAGGAACACATGGAAAGGGGGGACATCCCTCCCAGCACACTGTTGGCACTTGTACTCGTGCTATGAAGAGGAAAACAACTGCCTCAACCAACAAGGCAATGGAGCAGTGTGGGAGGTGATGCTTTAGGTGGGTAGTCAGGGAAGGCCTCTGTGAGGAGGTGTCAAATCCTGAGAAGAGGGAGAAAGCCCATCGTGTGACCACGTGGGTGAAGAGCACTCCAGGAAGAGAGTACAGTGTGCAAAGGCTTGAGGCGGGGATGAGCTTGGGGTATTTGGGAAACAAAGAACAGAAGCTGAAGGGAACAGCAGGATAAATTGGAGTGACAAGGATACAAGGTCCTCGTCGGCCATGAGAAGGAGCTGTGTTTCATTCTAAAGATGCTGGGAGCCTTTGGAGAGCTTTAAGCCAGAAAGTGACCTGATTTCACTTATGTTTTTAAAGACCACATTGGCAGTCGCTCTAGCATTCATCCATCCATCCTTCCACCTGCTGATTAACAAGATTCCCTGCATACTTACTGTGTGCCAGGGTCTGTGCCAGGCACTTGCAGTTCAGAGTTGAGTAGGATATTGCCTTCCCTTGTGGAGCTCAGCCTGGATGAGAATTTGCATTTTTAGCAAGTTTCTAGCTGGTTCTGATGCTGCTGGCCCAGGGACTGCACTTTGAGAACCACTGTGTAGGAGGATCTCAACTTTTATGGACCAGAGTTATTTCCAGGAATTCATCTCAGCACCCAAGGTGTGGACAGCTCCCCAATTGGCTCTTCTTTGTCATCCGCCACTGAGGCCTGAGACAGGGAGCCCGCTGATGACAGCATTTCCCCGCCATCTCCCTCCACCCACCACCCACCACTTGTTTCCACTTAGACCCCTGCCTCTCCCTGCTATCTCCCTGGGAAGCACATTCTCAAACTCTGTCCTGCAACTGAAGGAGCAATTTCACTCTCAGTCACCTTCACTGATTCATTTCAGGATGCAGAAGACCTCAGTTAACACTGCACCTGCCTCCTGGACAGCCAACTGCCTCCATCTGTTCCTTTCCCAAAACTGTGCCCTGGGCTAGGGGACTTGGGATCCCCCAACTCTGTTATCTGCGTGCCACAGGCCTGATTCATTTCACAGCCATGTGGTCAGATGCCTCCTCATCCCCCTTCTCCTCTTCCTGCCCCTGCCTTTCTCTGAGCTCTGAATGTTCCCTTTGCTCCCAGTCATATTTCCCCAGCCCCCTCCTCTCCTCACTCCTTTGCTCATCCCATCTGTGATAAATTTGGCAGATTTCTCCCATGAAAGCCTAAATTATCGGGGTTACTGGTCACTTTGGGCCTTAGTCCCTCAAAAAGACAGTGTTGAAATTGCAAGCATCCACCAGAATGTGAATTTCAAAATTTCTAAAAATTCCCTAATTTAGGGTTGTCTCAACTATTTTTCAAGACCAGAACTCTTCTTGGATTTTTCAGTGGGCAGTTGAGCCCAATCCCTACTCCTCCACCAGATTGTAAACTCCCTGAGAACAAGAAGCTCAGACACTCAACTCTGAGCCACTCTAGCACAGCACCCAGCTCCTAATAAGTACCAAGGAGGTGGCCTCTTTATTATTACTATTACCATGATTGCGTTGCTGCTGTTGTTACTGATATCTGCTCTGCTCTCCTCATGCCTTGCCCAATGCCTCACACACAGTAGGGTCTCAACAAAGTCTTACAGGTACACAGATGACAAATGCATAGTTGTCATCCCCACCTCAATGGTCTCGCCTCCTACTACCTCATTTGCCTGTAACAGCTTCTCCCTCATTTGCCTTTTTTGCTTTTCTTAACTGCTGCTATGTTCTGAGCCAGACCATTTGAATGATTTTTGTGCAGTAACTCCCCACCGCCATGCCCAGATCTTAGAGGCCTAGGAGATTAGTGTCAGGAGATTTGGTGGGTAATGGGCTCTGGGCAGTAAAAAACAGCCCCCTTCACAGAGATACAATTATACAGGTTACACTTCCCTGAGTTCAGACACAGCCACAGACCTCAGGGAACCTGGTGTCGGCCCAGGTGGTGCATGGGGCCATATTATATGGAATATGATCCACTTGCTATAAAACTGTTGACAAATATAGGAAATGAGATGTTTTTCTTTTCCATGATTTTTTTCTTTTCCTTAGCCAAACACTGCAGGCCCTCGTAAGTCACAAAAGTTTTGAGATATCACTCAAAAATATAGGAGGAAAACCCCATATTTCCCCCGTCAGAGGTTTGGTTTTCTTATTTATTTATTCGCATGCCACTGGGTAAATTGAACTCTGAACAACATTAAAAGGAAATAAACATATCTGTCAGCCGCTCACGGACCTAGCGTTCACCAGGGAGCTGGGTTATCAACAAGCCTCCCCAGGTGGGGACAAAGTTGCAGTCTGGAGGGGGGTGGGGGTCCAGGGGCCTACAAAGTGGGGGGGCCCTGCAGGTCCCCCGTCCAGGCAAGTCGAAGCTCCCTCTCCCCTGGCCAGCCTCCGAGACCCACAACTGATGCACATATCCACTTGGTGTCCACAGCAGCTCCCAGAAGGTGGAAAGATTCCATTTCTATTTCCAGCTTTCCAATACCTTGCCTCTCACTGACCCAGCCCGACACACACACACACACACACACACACACTCACATGCACATCAGCAATGACTAACAAGCCCAAACCACAGGGGAATGTCATTTCAGAGTCCTATCTGCACGGTTGAAATCAGAGGGTGGGATGCCTGAGAGCATTCGTATGACCTGTTTACATTCACTGATTATCAATACTTACTTTGGGGGAAGAAAAAAATATATGTATATCTGTGTCTATATATACCTACACACACACTCAGATACATATCGGTGGTGGATAGATGGATCTTTCTCACCCTGAAAACCATGACGGATGAGTTTTGTGTGGACCTCTATGCATTTTAAAGGTGCATTTAAACTCACTAAATTAGAATCTGGATCGGTGGTGGTGCCCACTCAACCCTGCCCTCCTCTTCCCCTCAGCGGGAGGGCAGCCAACCAGGTTCTCATTCAGAATTTAATCTTGCCTGAGTGGCGTGACCACTTCTCTCTCTGCCCAGTTTCTTTCTTTCTTTTTTTTCTTTTTTTTTTTTTGAGATGGAGTCTCACTCTGTTGCCCAGGCTGGAGGGCAGTGGCATGATCTCAGCTCACTGCAACCTCCACCTCCTGGGTTCGAGCAATTCTTCTGCTTCAGCCTCCCGAATAGCCGAGATTACAGGAGGGCACAATCATGCCTGGCTAATTTTTGTATTTTTAGTAGAGATGGGGTTTTGCCATGTTAGCCAGGCTGGTCTCAAACTCCTGACCTCAGGCGATTCACCCACCTTAACCTCCCAAAGTGCTGGGATTACAGGTGTGAGCCACCACGCCCAGCCTCTGCCTGGTTTCTGTGATGAGAAAGCTGGGCTCTCTCCCCAGGGGGACAGACCTGGCCTAGGTGAGTTTACAGGGTGAAGGCAGAGACCCCACTGCCCTGTAGTCTTCAGAGGGCCCTTCCCTCACTGCAACTATGAGTCAAGGTTAATGACATCATGACCAGCAGTTCACCCAGGATCCAGGAACACAAAACTTGTTCTGACACCTATTCTCCTGCTCAAGAACATGCAGTGGCTCCCAATTAGCCACAGTAATGATGTTCCTTCTCAATGGTAGACCATAGGTGGGGACTGCCCGGAGCTCTGGATTGAACAGATCTCTGAGGGCTTGCGTGGGTTCAGCAGGGAGGGTGCAGTTGTCGATTATCCATGTCTGCCATAGGAAGGAAGGGAGATTGCAGCTGCCCACACTGAATATCAATCTTCCCTGGACTAAGTCTAAATGGCTCTGCTTCTCTACCAAACTCCTCCACCATCTAACTTCTCATTTCCTCTCCAGCATCATTGCCCACTCCTCTCCAGCAAGGCCACCCCCGCCACGCCAAGCTTTGCATTGTACTTGGCACACGCCACCTCAGACCAACCTCTGTGCCTTGACTCAAGCTGCTATTCCAACCCTCCTGCCCCATCTCCATCCTTCAGGTGTGAGTTTAATTCCGAGCACTTCTTAAGGTCCTGCTCAAATCCTCCTCCTCCAGGAAGCTTTCTTAACTGCTCCAATCCATCCCAGCTCTCAACGCATTCAGGAGCATGACCACATATTGAAATAGTCAGTGTTCAAAGAGTTTCCTATTTCCAAGTACTCATCTCACCAACCTGATTGGAAACGCACCATCTCCACCACCAATGAGAATCACATCTGACTTTCTTTTGATTGATTTGATTTGATTTATTTAATTTTTTTGAGACAGAGTCTTGCTCTGTTGCCAGGCTGGAGTGCAGTGGTGCAATCTTGGCTCTGGCTCACTGCAACCTCCGCCTCCCGAGTTCAAGAGATTCTCCTGCCTCAGCCTCCCAAGTAGCTGGGACTACAGGCATGCCCCACCACTCCCAGCTAATTTTTTTTGTATTTTTAGTAGAGACAGGGTTTCACCATGTTGGCCAGGATGATCTCAATCTCTTGACCTCGTGATCCGCCCACCTCAGTCTCCCAAAGTGCTGGGATTACAGGCGTGAGCCACCACGCCCGGCCTCTGACTTTCTTTTTTATCCTCCACAGCATTTCACACGATGCTTATGAGGAACCAGCCTGGCCACAAGCACTTACTGACCAGGTTTATCTAGGTGCTTTAAAATCCTTGGGGTCTTAGAAACCAAACTTCTGGGGCCAGAGGTGAAATCAGAAAGGCCCACCCTGGACTGAGAGTCCCCCCCAATACAAGTTCCATTCCCGGCTCATGGTGCAACCTGTGGCTTATGGGCTGGGGTCACTTAACTAAATATCTAGCCCTCGATGTGCCCATCTGAAAAATGGCCAGCCCTGTTCTGCCCTCTCCCTCCCTGCCCACCACACCAGGGACAGAATTTTAATCTCAGCCCTTCCGCTGAGTAACAGTGGAGCTGGGCACCAGCCGTCCTCAAGCCCCAGCATCCTCCCCTGTGCACCGTAACAGTCCCAGTAATGGAGCAGGTGTGTGGACGGCTGCGCTCTCCTGAAGCTCAACAGCAGGCCGCAGGGGGGTGGTGAGGTGTGGGGAGGTACAGAGGCGTGAGCTCCAGTACCTCATTTATGGCATGCTTCCCTTCCTCCAGAGCTCTCTTTCCCCGCTTCTCTTTTTTCTCCCTTTCCCTGGGGCTAGGAAAGAGTTTGGGAAGACAGATGTGCTCCTCAGGGTGTGGATGGGGGACCCTCACACCTCTCCTGGCTGAGGCAGAAAGACACCCCTGAGGTCTAGAAGTCAGTCACAGCACAAGACAAGGACAAGGGAGGTGGGGAGGGCTCAAGGCCCTGCAGCTGCCCTTTGGACTTCAGAGAGGGCCTGAGAAGGCAGGCAGGCCCCAGGGGAAGAATCAAAGAGGGGCAGAGAGAACATGTCAGCCAGGCCAGGAGGCCCCGGCTTCATTCATCACAGGCCCCACCCAGCCAAGTGCCCACAAATCCTTCTCGACCCCACGTGGGACCCACAAGCCCCTCCCTTCCCCCATTTACAGCAGACCGCGGCTGCTCTGCCCCGCGGAGCCACCACAGATGCTGATGACAGAAACTACGGGAAATATCCGTGGCTCCGTTAACTGAGGGAAGCAGGGCACAGGCAGGGCATGCAGTGAGGGCACTGGAGTGCAAGGGTGCTAGAGGCGATGGCGGGCTCTCCGGCACACTACCCAGGTTGAAACCCAGCTCTGCCTCACATAAGCCGTGTGACAGTAGCAAGTCACTCGACCTTTCTGTACCTCAGTTTCCTCGCCTATACGACAGAGGTGACTAATGTGAGGACCCAGCTTGCGTGACTTAGTCCTCAGAAGCAATTTGGAGCAGGCGCAGTGGCTCACACCTGTAAGGCTGTGAGAGGCCTTACAGCCCAAGAGCTCCAGACCAGCTTGGGCAACATGGCGAGACCCTCGGCTCTACAAAAAATAAAAAAACTGGCTGGGCGCAGTGGCTCATGCTTGTAATCCCAGCACTTTGGGAGGCTGAGGTGGGTGAACCACGAGGTCAGGAGATAGAGAGCATCCTGGCTAATACGGTGAAACCCCGTCTCTACTGAAAATACAAAAAATAGTTGGGCGTGGTGGCACACACCTGTAGTCCCAGCTACTCAGGAGGCTCAGGCAGAAGTGCTTGAACCCGGGAGGTGGAGGTTGCAGTGAATCGAGATCACGCCTCTGCACTCCAACCTGGACGATAGAGCAAGACTCTGTCTCAAAAATAAATAAATAAATAAATAAAGTAGCTGGGTGTGATGGGCACACCTGTGATCCCAGCTACTCGGGAGGCTGAGGCAGAAGGATCACTTGAGCCTGGCGGGTTAAGTGAGCTATGACTGTACCACTGCACTCCAGCATGGGTGACAGAGAAAGATACTGTTTCAATTTTTTTTTTTAAATGAAGAAAGAAAGAAAGCACTGCAAACAGTGCTTGCTTTTTTTTTTTTTTTTTTTTTTTTTTGAGCCCAAGTCTCGCTGTGTTGCCCAGGCTGGAGTGTAATGGCACAATCTCGGCTCACTGCAACCTACGCCTCCCGGGTTAAAATGATTCTCCTGTCTCAGCCTCCTGAGTAGCTGGGATTACAGGCATGCGCCACCAAGCCCAGCTAGTTTTTATATTTTTAGTAGAGACAGGATTTCTCCACGTTGGCCAGGCTGGTCTCGAACTCCTGACCCCAAGTGATCCTCCTGCCTCAGCCTCCCAAAGCGCTGGGATTACAGGCTTGAGCCACCGCGTCTGGCTGAACAGTGCTTTCTACCACTAGAGAAGCGACTGGCATGTGAGCCCCAGAAGGGTACAGACTTCCACCTCTTTTATTCATGGCTTCATCCTTGTACTTAGAGCAACATCCAGTGCACAGGAAGCACAGATGTTTGCTGAATGATTAAACTGGGGAGGGGGAACGCAGGGATCAATTAGCGGCGGCCACACACCTACTCCCGTCACGGAGGCAAACGCACGCACTGTAACTGTCAATACAGGCCTTTCTTTTTGCAAACATGGAGTGGTTACTATGTGCCAGGCAACGTGCTGCGGGGTGGCTGGGGCACAACACAGGGATGAATGAGGCAAGGGCCCTATGGCAGAGACTGCTGGTCGTCCCCATTCCACTCTCCCCTTCTTCCCTAGTCATGGAATTCGTGGCCAGGCACATAGCGTACAGAATAAAGACTAGATTTCCCAGCCTCTCTTGCAGCTAGACATAGCCCTTTCACTAAATTCAGATCAAAACAGTGAAAGTGTCAAGTGACAGCTTCTGAAACTCTCTTTAAGGGATAGCTAGCACTCACTCTTCCCCCGGTGACTGAAAAGCGGATGAAATGGCTGGAATTGAAGCAGCCACATGGGATTGTGAGGAGATGGAAGTCACCCCTCACAGAGCAACAAGATAGTAGAATCCTGCTGCCACAATCTGTAGTCAGCATATGCCTCAAAAAGGCAACAAAGCCACAGACAAGTCCTCAGAGGTTTTTAAAAGTGTAGTATTATTATACTGGGTCTCAGAGGACGGTATCAAACAGAGCCTTCGACCAGCCCCATACTGCAGACCTCCAGGAGAGGAAGAAAGAAAACTGCTAAACTGCATAAACCGCTGGGCACAGTGACTCACACCTGTAATCCCAGCACTTTGGCAGGCCAAGGTGGGAGGATCACCTGAGGTCAGGAGTTCGAGACCAGCCTGACCAACATGGAGAAACCCTGTCTCTACTAAAAATACAAAATTAGCCAGGCATGGTAGTACATGCCTGTAATCCCAACTACTCAGGAAGCTGAGGCAGGAGAATCACTTGAAACCGGGAGGCAGAGGTTGCAGTGAGCCGAGATTGAGCCATTGCAATCCATCCAGCCTGGGCCACAAGAGCGAAACTCCATCTCAAGAAAAAAATTGCCAATATTTGCAGTTGTATTATTCATGACCTACAGCCCATGCTAATGCTGACTGATATTGACCCATCACTAGAAGCTCACAATCAGCTGGAGGAGACACACAAAGAAACAGACTAACCCATCCTTTGGAGTGAGGTGAGGATGTGTAGGCGCAGGGTATTGTGGGAGGAAGTGCAGGGGAGGGAAGCGTGGGAGGAGATCTAGGAAGGCTTCCTGGAGGGAGTGACATCTACATCAAGTCCCGAAGAATGGTGGGAGGTAGAAGGAGAGGGAAGAAAGTGCTATAACTGAGACAGATACATGCAAAGAGTTTGGGGAGTTCAGGAGCCAGAGAAAGAGAGAGAGAGAGAAATTTTATCCCAAGGGACTGAGAAAGATTTTTCCAAAGTGGGTGGAGCAAGGCTCTGAATGATGAGAAAGACTTAGACAGGTTGGGAGAAAGAATGTTCCTGACTAAGAAACAGCAAGTGCAAAGGTGAAGAGGCCCCGACTGGACGTGGCTTGAGTGTGGTGTGCTCAGGGAGGGGCTAGGAATGACGGCAGATGTTGGGGAGGGCTTGGAACGATGTACCGGGTGCTTCGTATTTTAAGTGTGTAACTCACATTAGCTCACTTACCCTTACGACCCTCCAAGCTAAGTTTGAAACTATCATAGTCTCCCTGCACAGATGCAGAAACCAGGCCCAGGGAGAGGAGGCCACCTGCAAAAGGCTGCACAGCAGTGCCCAGCAGAGCTGGGATTGGAGCCTGGGCAGTGGGGCTCCTCAGCCTGCATGCTCCACTCTCACAAGGCAGCGGGGTTTGACGGTACCCATCACCCCTTCCTGCTCCTGACCCGAGCACCCGTGTCCACACGCCACATCCTCCGAGGCCTCCTGTTCATCTATGCTGGCTTATAGACATAGCGGGAGGTTTTGATATTGGACGTGGAGGGAAAGGGAAATGAAGGGGCACCAGGGAGGCCCAGGGAAGTCCAGAGAAGCCAACAAGAAAGGCAGATGTGAAAAGGGAGTCCTTGGGTTTACTCAGACACGGCCTTCTTTTCATTCCAGGGATGAGAGTTCCATCAGGAAGCATCACATCTCCCATCTTACATGTGTAATAAGGAGGTAACAACTAATGATTTCCTAATGTGTTTCTTACATTGTCTCATTTATAACCCTCACATCAGTCCTATGAGGCTGACAAGCTGACTGTCACTTTACAGATGAGATGAAGCACAGAGAGGGTAAGTAACTTCCTGAAGTTGCCCAGCTCCTAAATGAGGAGCCAGGACTCACCCCAGCTCGACCTGACGCTAAGTCCACATTCACAGCCACCTCGCTCTTCCAAGTCCTCGGGCAAGGCTCTTTCTACTTCCATGACAGAATTCCGTTCAGATGCTGCAGCCTCCCCCTCCTTCGCCTCCCCTCCCCTCCATCCTGCTGCCACAATCTGTAGTCAGCATATGCCTCAAAAAGGCAACAAAGCCACAGACACGTCCTCAGAGGTTTTTAAAAGTGTAGTATTATTATGCAGGAGCTGAGACAATCGTTGCTAGAAATACCCCTCACCTTACTTAATCCTGGCACGTTGGAAAACCCATCCGAAGATGTGAATCTGAGCCTCTGGGGCACGGAAGACCTTGGACTGGCTTTCTCCTCCATCCCCTGCCTCTGGAAGGAGGCCTCTTAAATACAGGCTGAGACAGAGAAGGGCCGTTCCTAAGAAGACATGTGCTCCCTCGCTCTATAGGGAGAGGCCCAAACCAGGATTGCCCAGCGCACAACTCCAGGGGACGCCATTCCCACAGGGTACGGCGTGGCTGCATCTCTGCAGTGACTGCAGGCGGCCTCCCTCCTCCCCGACTGCCCACAGTCCTCCAGTGCCCATGGCCCTGTCTGTCCTCCGGGAGCTTTGCGCTGGCTCTAGGCCTGCCCGCTCCAGGCCTGCCCGCTCCGGGTCTTGTGTCATCTTAAGCCCAAACTTGAGTCTGACGGATGGCTGGAGCTGGGCGCACACGCGTCTGGAGTCCTTCCTGGGAGAAGCCCCAAGTACAGCCCAGTAAATCAATAAACAAATTAATAAGCAAATACTGCTGTCTGTTGAGCTGAACTGGGACTCCTCAGCGAACAGATTTAAAATCCACAACAGACAGCCATGGCGTATGCTGGAACAGGGGCACCATACCTGGGTGGAATTTTCAGAGCCTCCAGCCCCCAGCCCATCGCTCCCAGGACTAGAAGCAAGGTGGGGCGGGGGCCGGAGGGACTCCTGATTTGGGACCGGTAGGGAGCAGCACGGGACAGCCTGTTGCCTAGGAAAGCCCCCCGCCAGCTTCGGCTCTCCCCTCCCTTGCTCTAGTCTGCTGCTTCCTGCCAAGAGGAGGGCTTGGTGCGCCGCTGGCAGGACTTTTGACCTGGGTACCACAGATGATGACGTGACCAAGGAACCCCAGTCACGTGGGGCACCAATTAAGGGGGTTGGCCCTTCAGAGCTGACTCCCAGCCACACTGCAGCAGCTTCTGTTCACTTCTCAGCGGGCTGCAGAGGCAGGGAGGGGGAGGCCAGATGGCACAGGACTGACCCCTGTGGATGCCACCTCATCACCCTGTTGGTGAGAGGGCAGGCAAGCAGGGCACATGGGCCTGGGGAAGACCACAAGGCCACGTCCTCCAGGCAGGGAGGCCCTAGCAGAAACCTCGGTGCCAACCCCTTCCTGTCCCTGCATGCAGAGGCCTGCCCCCGCCCCCCCCCACCCCCCGCAAGGCCCAGGAGGCCAGGGTCAGGAAGCAAACAGAAACGCCTGCACGCCTGCAGATAGACTCCAACCGACCTCAGGAGAATCTCCAGCCAGCAGGCCTGTGGCGCCCTTTGCTGAAAGGGCCTTCTGAATGCCTGAGTCTTCTTTTTTGTGCTCACAAATGCCACCCAATCACAGCGAGGCTGCAAAGCTGCATAATAAGGCAGAGAGAGTGTCTGCCTGGGGCGCTGGCCTCTGGGCTGCCTGCCAGGGCTTCCAGGCCGCCCAGACTTCAATACCAACAGACTTAAGGGACAAGAAAACAGCTCGGGTAAAGGCTTGGAAGCTCGGGAGGGGAGTGACCTGTCTTGTGAGGAGACAGAGATCAGTCTGCTCAGGGCCTTCTGATACGAGGGAGGCTGTTGCAAGGCCCATGCCCCGCAGGCTCTTTCCCACCGGGTGGGCACTAATGGTGCCCAATGACGGGGGAAGCAGGCCTTGTGAGCGCTGCCCTGCTGCAGCCCACGCCTCCTGCTGCTGATAAGCCGGGTCCACCCTTTCTTTGGCAGCCCATGGGGAGGAGGCTCATCAGGCTGCTTGAGCTCTCAGCAGACACTTCAGTAAGAAGCGAAGATGTGGCCGGGCGTGGTGGCTCACTCTTGTAATCCCAGCACTTTGAAAGGACAAGGTAGGTGGATCACGTGAGCCCAGGAGTTTGAGACCAGTCTGGTCAACATGGCAAAACCCCGTCTCTACTAAACACAAAAATTAACTGGGCTTGATGGTGTGCACTGTAGTCCCAGCTACTCGGGAGGCTGAGGCAGGAGAACTGCTTGAACCTGGGAGGCGGAGGTTGCGGTGAGCTGAGATCATGCCCCTGCACTCTAGCCTGGGCAACAGAGACTCTGTCTCAAAAAAAAAAAAAAGAAAAAAGAAAAAAGGGAAGGGAGGGAAGGCATCAGCCAACCCCAAACACCCCAGGACACTTGGAGAATTCTGACCGTGAAACTCACCTGCTGGAAAACTCTGGTGACCCACCAGGCCCACAGAACACGTCAAAACCCTTGAGCACATCCGAACACTCCTTCGCAGATTCTAGCAGTCATTGGTACCTGCTGTGTCCCAAAGCACCTTTGAGGAAGGTGTCGGTGGTGACAGTGGGGAAGACAGATGTGGTTCCTGCCTTCCGGGGGTTGCAGTGAGGGAATCTGGGCTCTCAGATTCACAGGGCGGTCTGGGGCAAGCAGGACACTCTCCAAAGACACTATGGGATTTCGCTAGGCCTGGAAGGCGGGGGCGCCTCTCATGGGCTAGGGGCAGCAACCCATTGCAGGTGGTGGGGAGGGAGGTGATAAAGAGCAGAGGTCAGGGGTCGCCATTCAGCCAGGGAGGGAGAGAAGGAAGCCAGCCTGCCCCGGATTGTCTGAGCAAACAGAAACCTGTCCCTCCTCCAGGCTGGCTGCAAGAAAGGTGCAGCTCCAGGCCCTGCCTCTGCCTCCCAGTCTGCCTGCTCTAGGGTGCTGCCCGTTAATTACCACAGTACAGCCAAGATAGCCCCAGCCTGGACTCGGGTCCCACGCTGATTGCCACGTGAGAGGAAAAGGGCTGGAATTTGGGAAAATGAGAGAGACAAAAAGAGATCAGCTTCAAGGGAACAGGCCCCGAGTATAGCTTTCTTTCTGGCCCTGGGGAAGACAAGAGAAGCTGCACAACGTGGATTAGAGCACAGGTCCTGGGTGAGTCCTGGCTCTTTTCTACATGCTGTGTGGCTGTGGGTGATCATTTGACCTCTCTGTGCTTCAGTGTCCTCATTTGTAAAATGAAAGTAAAAACAGTACCAGTGTTGATGGGCCTGTTGTGGGGATGAAATGAGTGAATGCATATTCAGTGCTTAGCGCTGCTTCCGGCACATAGGAAGAGCTATATACGTGTGACTCCTTGTTACTCTCAGCGAACAAGGTGGCTGGGTCTCCCCTAGAGGCAGACACTCTGGGCTGGACCACTTCAGCCTTGTAGGGATGGGCTAAGAGGAGTGAGAAGAAAAGACAGGGAGGGAGGGAACCCTGGAACTACAGGCAGCCCCAGCCTCCTGGGTGAACAATGGAAGAAAAAAGGGAACCTCCTGGGCCCAGATCTGTATGCATGTGATTCATACACGGCCACATGCACTTTTTACATGTGTGCACACTCATCTAGTCACCATGCAGATCAAGATCATGTTCCCATCACCCTGGAGTGTTCCTTCAGGGCCCTGGCCTTTGAACACGGTGTTCCTCAGAGCAGGGAAAGCACACCCTCATGGCACAGGAAAGAATCTACAGTGGGCAGAAGGAATGTAACCGAACTTCCATTTCTAATTATTTTACCACATACTTTTCCATCCCTCTTTTTCTGTATACTTTTTTTTTTTTTGAAATGGAGTCTTGCTCTATTGCCCAGGCTGGAGTACAGTGGTGTGATCTTGGCTCACTGCAACCTCCACCTCCCGGGTTCAAGTGATTCTCCTGCCTCAGCCTCCCAAGTAGCTGGGATTACAGGCATGCGCCACCACAATCAGCTAATTTTTGTATTTTCAGTAGAGACTGGGTTTCACCATATTGGCCAGGCGGGTCTCAAACTCCTGACCTTGTGATCTGCCCTCCTCAGCCTCCCAAAGTACTGGGATTACAGGTGTGAGCCACCACGCCCGGCCTGTGTACTTTATAATGCACATATTAGCACAGTTGCACGTTTCGAATTTACTAATAAATAAGCGTACATTTGCTGGGGATACGTGCTGAGTGTCTCCTGCTTACCCCTGGGTTCTTCACCTCCTCTGCCCTGCTCTGAGGCTATCCTGCATGGACCCCCCTCACCTGGGCTCCCTCACCTGGGCTCCCTCCCCTCAGGTGTCAGGTAGGATTTGACTGAGGGAGATTTGGGGAGATCAGGGGACACAGCAAAGTGCAGTCGGGAATTGATTCCACCACTCCATCCCTGCAGGGCACGGCAGACAACTCTTTCCTGGAAGTTGCTACAAGTTGACTCTCTCCTTCCAAATTTGGCTTGGCACCCCCTCCCCTCGCAGCGGTCACAGCCCTATGGTGCTGGCCAGCTCCTGCTTACTGCACTGTCCCCTCCTTCCCCTGCACTCGCACCTTTATAAAAAGTCCTTTGTGAAGAAACCTGCTTGTATTACCCTAATTTAAAAGTGGCATCTGTCTCCTGCTGGGACCCTGACCTGATACTTGGCACATCCTCAAAAATATTCTACCCACTGGGGTGTGTGATCAAAGTATTTGGAGATGACTGTTAGTGCACTGGATGGTCCCCATTGGTGGTTCAGAGCAGCTTCCCCTTCCTAGGGGAGGAGTGGAAGGAGCCGCCTTCAGCCCTTGTGCTCAGCTCCATGCTTGGAAGCAGCAAACACTAAGAGAGTCAGTGGCGTTTACTGAGCTCCTGCCTATAGCTTGCCGAGGGGTGCCTCCATTCCAAGAAAAGAATGCTCAGGGAATGGTGGGGGTGCCCTCCTGCCCACAGCCTGCAGTCTCCGTCCCTGTTTCCTGTCTGGAGATTCACCTCTTCCTCAAGCACTGGATTCGCACAGGGTGCTAGTAGCACCGCGATGGCAGCCTCACCCTGCGCAACGTGAGGAGACTTTAATAAAGCGTCTGTGCAAAGATGCAGGGAGGATTTAGGGAGACCGATATGGGGAAACCAACACGGGGAGCCTTGGAACCTAGGGCTGTCAAGAGTGGGAGCGCCGTCTGAGAGTAACTGCCTGACAGCAGCTGCAAACAGGGGTCAGAGGGACACAGCCACCCTGTGGTGACCTTGCAGGGAGGGAGCTGGGGTAATAAATTCTCTGTCCTCACCCTCCTCCCTTCCTCCAAACCCAGCTGCAAGCCAGAGGGCAATGAAACCCTTGGATGCAGATAAGTCAGCATTTGAGGCCCAGAAGGAGGGGGAGCCAGGTGTGAAAAGGGGAGTATCTATTGAGAGGGACAAAGGGAAGGTTTCCTGGATGCACTGCAAGAGACCTCTGTTCCAGAAAGGCCTGGCCCCTACCCACAAGGCTGCTCCTTGCCCTTCAGGTGCTCATGATAACCACATCCCACCTCCACACAGCTCCCCTACAGGGAGAGACGGCAGAGGGACTGAGTGGTGAGGAAAGGCGGGCAGAGGCTGGAGGAGTGAGCTTGGGTGGATCAAGTGGAATGCCAGATGAAGACGCCTCAACTTTCTCCGCCGGCAGTGCAGCGCCATGTAAGGCAGCCAAGCAGTGATCTGGCTAAAGCCAGGTCCGAGCAGGTGCCTTGGGGAGGGGATGCAGGCAGGAGGTGGAAGGAGAGCTCTCTGAATCCTTACTCAGCTCAAAGAAAGAAGGCAGGGAGACAGGAGATCACCAGTACAAACGCTGGTCCTCCAAGAAGACATTTAGGAAGAGCCCCCTGCGTCTTTGTTCACTGCCATATACACAGCTCAGGCTCTGACTTTCCCTCTGGAGTAGAGGCTGCTGGTGTTGAAGGCTCTGAACTAGCTGGGAAGAGGCAGTTGGCAGAGAAGTGGGCATGGGAGCTAACTCTCAGCCCCGAGGAACTCAGAGCTGGCTCTGACCCCTGTGCCTCTGACTGACTGTGCAGAGGCTCTGGGCAGGCTCCTGCCTTTCTTGGAGCGGAAGCGTGCTCGTCTGGAAAGCAGCAATAAAGCACCTACTTCCCGGGGTTCTTGGAGGATGAAATGTGACAGCACAGGTGAAAGCATGTGTTTCCCATCAGAAGAAATGTGGGCACTGGGGGATAGGCAAGCGCCACTTGATGAGAAGCCCAAAAGAAACGCTAGTTGCTACATGTGTCTGATGGAACTGACAGCACCTTTCCCTCTCCTCACGAGAGTTTACTGAGCATCAGTGGGGGCCCTCACCCTGTGGGCTTGTTGGCGCACAGGAGGAGATGGGCTCTGCTCTTGCAGGCCAGAAGTGGGGCTGTAAACAAAACACACAGAAAACAATGAGATGGCTGGGCGCTGTAATCCCAGCACTTTGGGAGGCCGAGGCGGGCGGATCACTAGGTCAGGAGTTCGAGTTCAGCCTGACCAGCATGGCGAAACCCCGTCTCTACTAAAAACACAAAAATTAGCTGGGTGTGGTGGCGCGTGCCTGTAATCCCAGCTACTCGGGAGGCTGAGGCAGGAGAATCACTTGAACCTAGGAAGCGGAGGTTGCAGTGAGCCGAGATGCACCATTACACTCCAGCCTGGGCGACAGAGCAACACTCCGTCTCAAAAAAAAAAAAAAACACACACACGCAAAAAAAACAATGTGAGAACTCTACGAGGCTGCATTCATCCTTGGGCTGAGGAAAATAGTACGGGTTTCAGTGTACAGGAATCCCAAAAAAGGGGAAATTGGTGGGAGGAGGCAGGAAGTTTGGCTAAGCAGGACTGAAGAAGTCAGAATTTCATGACAGGAGTCGCCCAGGTAAAGGCAGGTGCTGGGAGTGGGAGGGAGGCTGGCAGGGGGCAGCCCTCTTTCCACCGGCGAGAGCTGGCTGGGAAGGGCTGGATACAGATCCTGGCGTCCATGCTCTCTCACGCCACACCATGTGCCTTGATAACCGCAGACGTGGAGATCTCGCCCCAGAGGAGCCTCCCAAAGCCCTCACCCCTCTTGCTGACTTTGCTTTGCCTCCTCTGAGCCAAGCCCCATCCCTGAATCAGGCCAGATAGCTGCTTTCATCCTCCAGGAGTCTGAGACCAGCAAAAGAAAGTAACACCTTCCTGTCAGTCCTGGAGTTCCTGTAAATTCATTCATTCAGCAAATATTTAGTGAACATTTCCTATTATCCTCCACTACGCTAGGCCCTGGGGATCCATCAGTGAGGAGATGGAGCTACATTCTAGTGGAGGAAGATCATAAGCAAAAGAAATAAGCAAAATATACAGGAAATGCTATGGAGGAAAAGGAAGGGGAATAAGGGAAGTTCAGAGGGGACTCTACAATGTAAAGACAGTAGCCAAGAAGGCCTCGTGGAGAAGGCAACTTTTGAGTGAAGACTGGAAGGAGGGGACAGAGGGAGCCATGTAGGCTTCAGGAGGGAGGGCATGCCAGGGCCAGAAGTAGGGTGAGAGTGTGAGGCACCGCAGGGACAAATGTTAAGGGGGTATTCCCTCTGGGGTGGTGTTGCAGCCCTGCTCCCCACCATCCTCCCTATTACAACCAGGCTGCCTGTTCTCAAATACAAATCTGATCACGATGGCAAAAAGCTCAGTGCAGCCCAGGGGCTCCCCTTGGCCTTGGTATGAAATCAGACTCCTTAGAATGGCCCAAAGACCCAGCTGTCCTCCCAGCCTCCTCTCTCCATTCCCTCCTCCCCGTGCACGCCATGCCTTGTCTTTCTCATGTCTCCACCCTGGCAATCTGGAGCCTGGGCCTGGAGCACCCTTCCCCCACCTCTGTGCTCTCCTATCTCTTTTAACTTTTCTTTCTATTAATATTATAAATATTTAGGACCTACATAAAAGGTATAAATAACAGTAAAATGATTCCCCATGCACCGGTACCACCACCTAGCTTAAGAAAGAAAACATTACCAGTGCAATAGAGGCCCCCTGGGCACATCTATCTCTCCAGTGACTGGGACCATCACTATCTTGCTTTTTATATCTACCATTAGTGCAGCACATATTTGAAAGTTAGTCATGCTGTGGTTTGAATATTTGTCCCCTCCAAAACTCACGTTGAAAAATTAATTGCCATTGTAACAATATTAGGAGGTGGGATCTTGAAGGGGTGATTGGGCCCTGAGGGTTCCACCCTCATGTCTGGGATTCATGCCATCAGAAAGGGGCAGATTCAGCCCCCTCTGGCTCTCTTTTGCCCTTCCACTTTTCACCATGCAGAGACTAAGCGTTCCTCCCCTCTGCAGGTCACAGCATTCAAGGCGCCATCTTGGAATCAGAACTACTGAATCTGCTGGCATCTTCATGTTTGATTTCCCAGCCTCCAGAACTTCAAGGCAATAAATTTTTGTTCTTAAATTCCCCAGTCTGTGGTATTCTGTGATTGCAGAACAAAGAGACTAAGACAAGCAGTATGTCGCACCGTTTTGAATAGTTTGAATGTTTCGGACCTGTAGGTGAATGGGATCCTCTGCTTTACATTCCTCTGCAACTTGTCTTTTCATGGAACATTATGTTTGTGAGATTTATCCATGTCGACATATATAAATCTATGTTATAAGTAAAATTTTCAGTGCCACAAAAGAAGTAACTCTGTAATACAAATTTCCTTAGCAAGGCAATTTACTTCTATAGAAGGGTGCGGCTCACAGATGGAACAAGGGTGAGTGCACACCTGGACAAGGGAGGGAAAGGGGTACTTATGCCTGATGGAGGTTACCCCTACTGCTGTGTCGTTCCCCTATTGGCTAGGGTTAGACAGCACAGTCTAGTCTAATCCCAATTGGCTATTTTAAAGGGAGCAGGGGGATAAGCCGGAGTGGAGGGGGGCGTAGTTTGGCAGGAAGGACGGTTATGGGCAGGTCAGAGCAGGTAAGCAGGGGTCAAAGTAGGTGACTGGAGCAGGTGACCGGGATGAGTCAGGATGGGGCAGGGGACCAGGGGAACAGATGTGAACTACTGATTAGAACTGGTGGAGAAGGTTGTTTACTGAAACTACAAAGAAGTTAAACTTTAAAATACAGAATTAAAGAATAAGAGAGCTGAACATACTGACATACTGATTCTTTGAAGAGAAACTTGGGGTTCACTATATCTAACATCTAGATCAGAGCTCGGCAAAGTTTTCTGGAAAGGGACAGATTGTTGATATTTTAAGCTCTGTGGGCACAACAGTCTGTTACAGCCGCTCAACTCTGTCATTATAGTGCAAAAGCAGATACAGACAATGTGTAAATGAACGAATGTGGCCATGTTCCAATGCAATCTTGTTTACCAAAACAGGCAGCAAGCTGGATTTGGCCCATGGGTCATAGTTTGCTGATCTAGGCCATTTGTTTTCACTGCTGTATAATATTTCATTGTATGACTACACCACAGTTTATTGATCCATTCTTCTATTCATGGTATGATTGAATTATCACTTCCACTTCTTTTTTTTTTTTTGGAGATGCAGTCTCTCTGTGTCTCCCAGGCTGGAGTGCAATGGCATGATCTCGGCTCACTGCAATCTCCACCTCCCAGGTTCAAGTGATTCTCCTGCCTCGGTCTCCTGAATAGCTGGGATTACAGGTGCCTGCCACCACGCCCAGCTAATTTTTGTATTTTTAGTAGAGACAGGGTTTCACCATATTGGTCAGGCTGGTCTCAAACTCCTGACCTCAAGTGATCTGCTCACCTCGGCCTCCCAAAGTGTTGGGAATACAGGCGTAAGCCACCACGCCCAACTACTCCCAATTCTTTACTCCATGACTGTATAGGACTATACATTCACACTCTGATGTACAGAGTAGAGGGAGAATACATCCCCATCCCATTGACTTGGGGTTTGACCTAATGGAATTTAACCATTCAAATGCTAAAGAATGGATGCATATGGAGGTTTTAAATGGACTTGTATGGTTTAGTGTGGCCTCTTGTGGTCCTGCCATTTGGCAGAGAAGAGCATGCTCCCAGTAAGCTGTTGTTTCTTCAGGCTGAGTCCCCAAATGAGAGCTACATCTAGCCAATGTGAATATGAGCTCACCCCAGCTCACCTGCACTCCTATGTGTAAGAAATAAATGTTTGTTGTTATAAGCCAATGGTATTTTTAGGATTGTTTGTTACACAGCTTTATTGCAGCAGCAGCTAACGAATACAAAGGACATTTACATCTTTGCTTCTTCGTTGTTGCAACAAAGTTCAGGCTCATATACCTCAACTGGTGCACAAATGCATCTTCAACTTTGCTAGTTAATGTTGATTTGCTTTCCAAAGTTTTGTACCCATTTACACTCTGCCAGCAATGTCAGAGTTTTCTTGGCTCTACAGGCTTGTCGGCACTTGGTTTTGTCAGGTGTCTGCTAATCCGTGGGTGTAAATTTCCATCGCCCATCTAACTCTTACTCATCTTTTTCTTCCTCTGGGCCTCCTCCCCTAATGCCCCCGTCTGAACTGGGTCCATATACTCATTGCATCCATAGCTTCTTATGCTGGCCTCTTTCACAGTCCTGGTATTCTATTTATCTATTAGTCTGTCCCCATACAGACAGTCCCTGTCCAGCCCTGGTATAGAGCTCAACACATAGTAGGCACTTAGCAAATAGTTGTTGAATGAAAGTTTCATGGGAAACTTCAATCAAGCTGGTCAGCTCTTGTCCTGGGGGAATGTATATGCTGAGACAACTGCCTCATCACAGGCACAGTCCTCATATCAAGGTGTGTCAAAGGACAGAGACTGATTGCTTTTCATGTGGTTATCACGCATGGCCTTTGAATGCAACTTGTTTTTATGCTGAAAATGTGATCATTCCAAGCTGGGTCTCAGAGGAACTGCAGTAACTAGAGAGATGTGAGTGAAAGCTAAGCCCTAAGGGTCTAGGAAGGTTTTGTGAGCAAATGCCATCTTTAAAAAGCAGGTTACTCAGAAACTAAATAGTCTGCATTGCCGCACATTGCTTTAAGCACTTTACACATAGATGAAGCCTTACAATGACCCCAGGAGATAAATATCAGAGGAGGAAGCTGAGAGAAGTCACTTGCCCAAGGTGCGCTATTCATCACACTCCCACCCCAAGGTAATTGCTTTAGAGATCAAAGAACTTGACACCTGCCAGAACTACCCCCACCCCCACCCCAACCCCACCCTACACCACCACCTGGCCCCACCCCCCCAACCCCCACCTACCCCCAGCGTTTGGATGGCATGAGTTTGTTTGGTGTATCCAAGGTCACATTTAAAGAGCAGAGAGAGTTCTGAAAAATTCATGGGGAGACCGTCTTTGCTGCCAGTTGGCATGATGAAAAAAACATGGGTCTTGGAACCAGGAGGCGGGTTTGAATCCAAGCTTGGCCACACTCTTAATTTAGATTATTTTGGTTGGAAGGAAAAGAAATCAATAACTTCAAAACCCCTAAATGAAGAGGAGACATGTGTTGTAAGGAATGGGTGGTACTCGTAGGACAACCAAGGGTTTGAACCAAGAATTGGACCATTGATAGAACCATACTGTCATTCTGTCCCCTTCCTCCCTGGGCTAACTATGATCAGCATCTCATCCTAGGGTCAAATTCCTGGGAGTTAAAATCTGATTGGCCCAGCTTCAGTAGGTGTGTTCCTCTGGTCCAATCAGCTGTAACTGCGTAGGTGGGCTCACACAAACCTCAGGAAAGGAGGCCTATTGTGAGCTAGGCAGATATGCTCTAGAAGGTGTCTAACAAAGTTACTAATCCACAGTAGACCGTAGGGAAGATATCTTCCTTCCAGGACTCATGGTTCTCATTGTAAATGAAAGATTTGATCTGTGTCTGGTTCATCATTACATCTACTATGCCTGTTTAATAAATGCTGAATGGACTACAGTGATCTCTATATTAGCTTCTGGTTCCGACTGTCTGTCTTTTAGAATTCTCCTAAGTAGAGTGTGTGGGTACAAGGAGCTGGCAGCAAGGGAGATGAAGGGGAGAAGGAGGGTGCATTGACATGGGCTAGGGGTGCCTGGGGACATCAGCTTAAACAGTCTTTTCTCTGGGCATCTTTCCAGGGACAATCCTCGGTCCCCACCAAGCAGCATTCTGGCCAGAATTTGGCTTCTCTAATAAACACTGTCCCTGGAGGGACAGTGCCCTTTATAAGCTATTAAATTGGCCTCCTGAGAGTTGCCAACATAATGTCATTTGGGAAGCACAGTCCAAAGGGGAGGACTCCAGATTTCATTCCAGTGTCCAGAATCCAGACTCTTCCGCTTATTATGTGACCTGGTGGGTCACAGCCCTCTGAGCATCACAGTCTTTGCTGCCCAGAGAGTTATGAGAATATTTGTTCTGCCTTATTCATAGAACTGTTTGAGGGATATTGTGTATAAAATTATCCATAATAATTGAACTTATTTGTGGTGTGTTAACTAGATGCCAAGCATAGCATCATGTGCTGAAATGGATTATTATGTATAGTTCTCACAAGAGCTTTATGAGGTAGCTACTACTATGATCTCTGTTTCACAGATGAGAAAACTAATACTCAAAGGTTAAATAACTTGCCTAAGGTCACACAGTTGATGAGCAACAGAGTCAGATGCCATGCTCTGAACCACTAGTACCTTTGCTCGTGGTCCAGTTGTAGACAGACACATTATTATGATTACTTCCCAGGGCCTGAGCCCCCTTGGATAAGCTGAACATTGGGAACCAGAGGTGGGAGGCCAAAACTTGGACACCACAGGAGAAAACTTCTGGGTTTATTTTTTCAGTCTAAAAACTACATGAATCAAAACATCTGTGGGCTGTCAATGAAGTAGCTCGGCTCAAATTAGCTCACTCAAAAAAGGAAATTTGTTGACCTCCATTCTCTGAGGGGCAAAAGTGAGGCTAGGGCACTTGGAATTCAAGTTTCAAACAAGCATCCCCAGGGCAGTCGGCCTCATCGTCTCTCACTGCTCCTGCCCTCTACTGGCTGCCTGCCCTCTCTCATACCTCATAAGCTTTTCCTCAGGAAAAGAACACCGTTGCCAGCAGTTCCAGGATCACATGTCAACTGCCCTGCAACCAAAGCTAAGGTGGGATTTCATTTCCCAGCTACAGATGAAACAGATCTCAGGGAAGGATTCTTATTGGCCCAGCTCAGATCATGAGTCTTTCCTTTTGAATCAATCATTATGGCTAGGGATGTGTGGTTCTCTGATTGGCTGCCCAGCTTAGATTTTATGCAACCCATGTGACCAGTGGGAGTGGGTCTGTTATAGGATGGTGGAGTGGGAGGAGGAGATGGCAACACCGATGTGAACTCTGGGGGGACTCTCAAAGCCTGGGTCACCCCAATTTGTATCCTTTCCAACTGGCAACAGCAACCTTGGTTTTCTCCTTCCTCAATCCGTATCTACGAAGAAGTCACCTAATAGATTGTTCGTTTCATGTTCTTGTCTTCTTCAGAGAGGCTCATATAGAGGCTCATATAGAACAGACTCATAGAGAGGCTTCTATATAGAAGGAGGGGGTGAGAATCCTCCTCTGCAAACTAGTTCATTCATACATGTACCTCAACTTCCATGTTTGCAAAATTGGGGCAATGGAACCCGTCTTACTTTCCTCACATAGGTATGTGAGGCACCCACAGAGTTAATGGATACAAACAAGGCTTTGAACAAAGCAGCATATTTACAAACACAGGAGTTATTTATTGATTTATTTATGCTCCTTTGTGCTTCAAAAAAGGATTTGAGGTAGCTTACCAAAATGCACACAATATAGTGGGATAAAAATAGTAACGGGATAGAGCAGAGGCAAAACACAGGTAGAAAAATGAAATAAAGCCAGGGAAAATGCTTGTACATGGAAACTTACGCTCAAAAGTCCCTGAACAAGTTTGGCTCTGAGCTTCCTCATGAACAAAGTGGGAAACACGATCAGTTACAAAAGGTATAGTAGTCACAGGATAAGAGAATATCAGCACGCCAGGGGAGGCCACAGAGCTTAGCTTGGCACCAACATCTGGCAGAAATTTCTTCTCATCAAAAGGATGCTGTGGGGTGGGCCAGGCATAGTGGCTCATGCCTGTAATCCCAGCACTTTGGGAGACCGAGGCGGGTGGATCACCTGAGGTCAGGAGTTCGAGACCAGTCTGGCAAACATGGTGAAACCCCATCTCTACTAAAAATACAAAAATTACCCAGGTGTGGTGGCGCATGCCTGTAATCCCGGCTACTCAGGAGACTGAGGCACAAGAATTGCTTGAACCCAGGAAGCAGAGGTTGCAGTGAGCTGAGTTGGCGCCACTGCACTCCAGCCTGGGTGACAGAGTGAGACTCTGTCTCAAAAAAAAAAAAAAAAAAGAGGATGCTGCGAGGTAGAGTGGTCTGCATATTCAACAATATTTAGAGATCCTCTGGTTTTCATGTCACTGGATGTCTAATTCAATTTTATGTGGATTCATTGTCTATGATTTGATTTATGTTAACTAAAAATGATACCAATGAAATAGCAAACACATTCTTTTCCTCTGTCTGCTGCCTTCCTTCCTTCCTTCCTCTCTTCCTCCCTTCCTCCCTTCCTTCTTTCCTTTTCTTTCTTTTTGCATGGTAACACAAGGTTGGGTGCAAAGAGTCATACGTGAGTTTTCCCCAGTGAAGTATGTGGACAAAAAAGTTCTAGCATCTTGGCTTGCTGAAATGTATAAAACTCACGGAGACATAAAACTGTTCCAAGCAGGCCATAAAGGCGCTGCTGCCTTTGCCTCAGAACTTGGGCTATAATCTGCTGCCCTGGAACAAAATTCAAACATAAATCAGCTTTCACAGTATTTTTAACCACCTACAAAATTCTTCATTTCCTGTCTGAAATGCTTCTGACAGTGAATGATGCCACTCTCCCTCACTCTTGCTCTGAAAAGGTTCCCTTGGTGCAGTGATGGGGACCCCACACTGGGCCCCACAGCTCAGGCAAGGCCCGAAGGAGGCACGGGGTAGAGAAAATGGTCTCCCAGGGTCTCTAGGACAAATAAGCCAGGGATGTGGCTAGAGAATAAAGTGCTTTCGTGCAAAGTTGGAAAGGGCGGCCCCTCTTGGCCCAGGAGGTCCTGTGGTTTCCCACCTGGGATGCCCTCTCCTGCATCTTTGCCTGACACAATCTTTTTTGTCCTCCTGGACCCATAGCCTCCACAAAGCCACCCCCAAATACCCACCCCATTCTCTTTTTTCTGCACTCCTAATGCATCAATAGTGAGTACCAGACAGCTTGCATTTAATTATATGACGCCTGGCATGCACTATTTCATGTTGTCAGTCTGTCTCTCTAACTAGATTAAGAGATTTTGAGAGTTATCATTAGTTCTTACTTTATATGTCTCCCTTACAGCTAACTAGGAAGCTTTATGTCTGGGTACCTTACAAATAACAAGGTCATGAAAAACAGGAGCCTAGGGTTTCTGTCTTGTTCTCTCCACTGTACCCATTGTGCAGACAAAATTGAAAGCCAAGGCCGGGCACGGTGGCTTATGCCTGTAATCCCAGCCCTTTGGGAGGCCAAGGCGGGTGGATCACCTGAGGTCAGGAGGTCAAGACCAGCCTGACCAACATGGAGAAACCCTGTCTCTACTAAAAATACAAAATTAGCCAGGTGTGGTGGCGCATGCCTGTAATCCCAGCTACTTGGGAGACTGAAGCAGGAGAATCGCTTGAACCCGAGAAACAGAGGTTGCAGTGAGCTGAGATCGCGCCATTGCATTCCAGCCTGGGCAACAAGAGCAAAACTCCGCCAAAAAAAAAAAAAGAAAAAGAAATTTGAGAGCCAAAGAGGAGGCTTGACCTGCCCAAGGTCATGCAGTGAGAACTTGACCTAGCCAGGAACGACCCCAGTTCTCCTGTCTGCCAGTGCAGTGTTCTACTTCCTTTAAACACTTAGCTCTAAAACCCCCAAGTAGGAGGTTCAGAAGCACATCTCTCTGGGGTAATAAAGACAGACAGACAGACAGACAGCTGGCCCACAGTAATCCATCTGCTTGTGGGCAGAATTTCCAACACAGAGCCAAGCCAAGCTGCTCTAAGGCTCAGCAAACAGCCTCCATGGGAATCCAAGCTGGGTCTCTGTATGTGCCAGGGGGATGAAAGGACCTCAGTGGGGTGCCTGGGGCGCCTGCATCCAACCTGACACCACGCAGGCCACTATTGTCTGCGATGTCTGGGGCAAAGGAAACTCGTAATTGATGGTCTCAGCAGGAAGGACACATAGGTGGAGAGGGCATCTCCTGTTTACGGAGAGATGCTTGTGTTTGCTAGGGGCTGTCTTTTGCAGTGAACTATCCACCCTTGATAGCAAGAAACCACCCAAGTATTTGCCCCAAATTTATAACAACAGAGACTGCACAATAGTGCCAAAGCTTATAGAAACTGAAAACAAAATAATAACAAAAAATACCAATGGCAACAATTTCTAAGCAAAATCCTATAATGACAAGCTGGCAGCAGGCTCAGCAGGACTGATGAGCCTCTCCTGGGCACTCTCAAGTCACAGTACCTGCCACTTAGTACTTCTCGCAAACACCCTGTGAGTTTCGCATGATGTGCTCGTTTTATAGATGTGGAAACTGAGGCTTAGGGGGCTGAAGTGTCTTGCCTCACATCACAGGCTGCTAAGAGGCAGAGCTGGGATAGGCATCCAGGTTGATCTCCCTCTAAAAGCCTCCCCTTGCACTACAACCCACATAGACTCTCATTCCAACCCCATTTCAAGCATTTCATCCCATTAGCAGACCTGTGGGACAAGGTTTGGTTGGGAAAATATGAGGTTCTTCAGGGAGACAGACAACAGACTGCCCATCATTTCATGGGGGAATGGGAGAAAGAGACAAGGAACCGATAGGAGGTGTACCCAGATCTCTGTGGTTTTTTATTGGTGCCAAACAAATGCAGAAGGAGCCACTTCTAAAAGAACACAGTGTTTTTCTTCCTCTTCTTACATCCCCTGGGCTGGTGCCTGTGATAATTGGGAAGCACAGAGTCTGGTTTTTCTGGGATTGGAACCAATGCTGTGAAGAGTGCTCTGACAATAAATGTTGTTGATTGACAGTTGATGGACAATGTTCTTGAATCAGTTTTTCCTGTGCTGGGTGTTAAGCTGAGAACTGCACTAAACAACTGCTCACTGGCCTGCTTCCTGTTCAGATAGAATTTACTACACCCTCTCTCTGCGGGCCTCCGTCAGGCAGCCAGGTGAGATGGTATCTCCGGCCCCTTCCAGCTCCATCACTCAATGACTCTATCAAGAGGAGAACACAAATCTGAAAACACTTTTTTTCCCCAAACACTGAGTTAGGGTTATTATTCACACACAAAATCCCAGGTACCAACAGAGAGATAACCAGTCAGGAAATAAGGAGCTTTCATTCTGGTCTCATACTCTTTGACCTAATAATTCTACGTAGTTCCGTGATTTTATCTTGAAGAAAGAATCCAGAAGAACAGAGCAGTGTACATGAAAATGTTTGCTTTGGCAATATTTGGAGTTTCCGTCAATAAAATGACGTCCAGTGCAAGAATGGGAGAGACTCAGTGCCACATGTGGCCACTGCAAATGATGATTTCAAAGACACGGAAAAACGTCTTTGGCACCGTTTTTCAAATTGCAGTTCACCCTCCATTAAGGGGTCATGAAATAAACCTAAGAGGTCTCCTGCCACCAACTTGTTTTTTTAATTAAATAGGCTAGAACAGAAAATAACAGAGTGCATCACAGGTGGTAAAGGTACTTACTGTGAAACTTTGGTTTTGGTTTCATCAGTAACTGGGCCATGGTATAAAATATATTTTTTATCGTGGGGGCACAGTCAAAATATTTCAAAGGCCATGGGTTTACGGTGTACAGTATAGTAGGATTACAACGGTATAAAATACTGTGTGTGAGGCCAAGCCAGGGAGGAACAAACAGAAGCAAAGAGGAACTGATAAGGTTGGTAGACTAAACGATGCTGCTTCTCAGTTATATGTTTTCTGTGATGTTTGTAGGCTGTTATTACAATAAAACAAAGCCAAATAAAAGAGCAAGAAGTCAAGACACAAAGGAGGAATAACAATAGAAGGCCATTATCAGATTTCATAAGCCAAGGAGCTCAGGGCTCCAGCACAGGCCTTGAAAGACGGACAGAAATTGAACGGGGGGCGTGGCCTAAACAGGGACGGGGTGGTCGCTGAAACACAAAACACACTGAAAGAGAATATGGAGTTAAAAAAGGCTCTCAGTGATCAAAGCGGCTTAGAACTGGGGAAGAAAGGGGCAGGTTCACTCCCGGGCAGGTTCACTCCCTTGTACCTCCCTGTACCGAATTTTCCTCCCTCCATCCACCTAGGCTGAGGCCTCAAGCTAGATGCTGCCCCTCATAAAGATGGCCGCACCAAGCCAGCCGCGCCCCTCAACAAGATGGCGACGGCAGCAGCCCCACCTCCCGCTGTCTCGACGGCCAATGAGGGAGAAGCACGAAGAGTTGAGCATGCGCATAGCTACTTGGTGGGCGCGGCCAGTGATGACTGGGGGATCCCGTGCAAGTAACATGACTAAAAAGAAGCGGGAGAATCTGGGCGTCGCTTTAGAGGTGAGGGGAGAAGTGGGGTTTGGGCCATCTCGTTAGTTGCCTTCTCTTGGCCGCGGGGTAAGGGATGGGCTGGGCTATAGGTGGGAGGAGGAGCCAAGTAGAGGAAGAGAGGGCAACGCGGCTTGGGGAGAGGGACGCCAGGGGTGAGAAGGCCCTCGGGGTTCCCAGAGGCGACGGAGCCCAAGGGGGTGCCGGATGGGCGAACCAGACCTGAGGGCACCTCCAGAGAGGAAGAGACATGGAAGTGAAGGGGAGCCCCAAAGACGGCCTGGCACAGAAGTGAGGGGACTCAAAGCTGGGGACATAGAACAAAAGGATGGGTACAGAGGTGAGGGAGACCCCAGGGAAATAGGGACCTGTAGATGAGGGGAACTCTAAAGGGCTAGGACGCAAAGATGAGGGAGCCCATTCTGGTGTATATTACTAATGGTTTAAATATCCTCTAAAAGAGGAAATTTTTCCTCCAGAGTATTGAAGCTTGTACCTTCAAAATTACTTTGGGAATATGACAAGAGAATTTTGGAATTGGCGATGTCACTGAACGGCTTAAAAATAATTTGCTGCATATAGAAGGGAAAGAAAACATGCATACTGAACAACTGCTATATGCTGCTTTCGTTGTATTCTCGGTTAATCCTCACTGCAAGCCTGTGAAGTTTGTACAGATGAGGAAAGTGAGGTTTCAGGTGGAATCCAGGCTCAGGTGGTAGAAGTGGTGGAGCTGAGAATCAAGCACAGGTGGTCTTCCTGGAAATACATCTTGCTTCTCGTTTCCCTTCCCTTAGGGCATCCTCCCAGAGGTTGCAGGAGACGTACAGGGTAACAGGCTTCAGGCTTCACTAGTGAGTTCAGTGATTATCAGATTATAGCATGCATAGAGTCATTTACAAGGTTTGTTATAAATGGAGAGTTGAACTCTTCCCATGCCCCAGGTAATTCAGTAGTACTTTGTGATATGCATTCTTAACAAGGAATCTGCATTTTTTTTTTAAGAGTCTCACTCTTGCCCAGGCTGGAGTGCAGTGGTGTGATCTCAGCTCACTGCAACCTTTGCCTTCCGGGTTCAAGTGATTCTCATGCCTCAGCCTCATGAGTAGCTGGGATTACAGCACGTGCCACCATGCCTGGCTAACTTTTGTATTTTTGTAGAGACAGGGTTTCACCATGTTGGTCAGGCTGATCTTGAACTGATCTCAAGTGATCTGCCAGCCTCAGCCTCCCAAAGTGCTGGGATTACAGGCACGAGCCACCATGCCCAGCCAGAATCTGCATTTTTTTTTAACAAGCCACACACACCCCGTGGTGATGCAAGTAATTTTACTAGCACCCCTTGAGAAATACTTGCCTACTTGGTAGGAAAAAGGCTGATGGAAATGTGAAGAGGAGGGTTTATCAGTGGTGAAATGAGATGGCACTGTGTATCGGGAAGAACACAGACTTTATAACCTGTATTAGGGTACAAAAAGCTGCAGTAACAGAGAAACCCCAAAATTCAATGGTTTCCAGAACAAGAAAGTTTGAGAGTTGTTTTTTTTTTTCTAACAGGCTACCGCAAGGGGCAGCAAATGCAAAGCAGTGGGAAAAAATTTGAGTCACCTGAGGTCCATGTTCCCAGCTAAAGTCAAACAGGTGGTGCCCTGCCTTGTTTCAGCTGTCTTGTAAACCAGGGTCCTTATTGTGATCTATTTAGTGCCCTGTTTTTTGCATTCTCGTGTTTTTTATTGTCGATTTTGCTGTGTTTTATTTTTGAGACGGGGTCTCATTCTGTTGCCCAAGCTGGAGTGCAGTGGTGCAATCTTGACTCACTGCAACATCAACCTCCTGGGTTCAAGTGATTCGGCCCCCTCCCATTCCCCCCCACCGCCTCCCTAGTAGCCGGGATTACAGGCACCTGCCACCACGCCCAGCTAATTTTTGTATTTTCAGGAGAGGCAGTTTCACCATGTTGGCCAGGCTAGAACTCCTGACCTCAGGTGATCTGCCCACCTTGGCCTCCCAAAGTGCTGGAATTACAGATGTGAGCCACCACGCCCGGCCTGATTTTGCTGTTTAAAGTGCCCCCCACCCCACTCCAAGCATAGTGCTGAAGTGCTGTTGGCATTCCTAAGTCCAAGAAGGCTGTAATGTGTTCTAGAAGAAAACAGATTTCTTAAACTGTTCAGGCATGATGTAACTCATGTAACAGCACTATATGTGCTGTTGGTTGTGAGGTCCACTGTTAATTAAGCAACAATGTATATTGAATAAGGTCACTTTAAACAGAATCTCACATAAAACAAGATTTTGTTTGGATCAGTTGTGAAATGCTGTGTCCAGAGGCTTGCAGGAACCTAACCTGGTTCGGTATTTGCTAATTCAGTGTTGGAGGCAACTTTCTAGGACACAGCTACCAGGAATAACAAGAACCAACTGTACTTAGGCTAAGGAGTATGTAAATGAAGCAGTATGTAAATGAGTGGGCATGTCAGTGTCCACTAAAGCTTTAGCTACAAGAACAGGTATTAGACCATTTGGCCACAGGGCTTTGTTGCCAACTCCTGGTCTAGAGTACCAGGACTATGTTGGTTCTGCCAGATTCCCTCCCTTTGGCTCTGCCAATCTCTCAGGATCTTATCCCCTTATCAGTGGACCCAGGGTGTTCTCCATTGCTGTGTCCACCGGCAGGGAAAGAGGAGAATGGAGGATGCACACCCACTGTCCTGTCCCCAAACTTAAAGGTCCTGGGCCCAAACTGCCCACTTTCCATTAGCAAGAACTAAGACGTGTGACTCCACCTGACTGCAAGGGGGCCAAGGAAATGTGCTCTCCAGTCAGGAGGTCACGTAGCCAGCTACTGCTTGCTTACTATGGAAAAAGAGGCCAGCATGTTTTCATAGAAAGCCTGCAGTCTCGCTGCAGATGGCACCTCACCTCACAGTGTGGTTGTGAGGATTAAATGAGACAATGTGTTAAGTGCCCAGCACATGCCTGGCACAGGATTAGTAATCAATACACGGTAGCTCCAGCCTTTGTGTTTCTTTCGTATCCTTGCACCATGTCTAAGTCAAACTCCTTCTTGGGTGTTGGTTTCCTCGTCTATAACATGAAGGACTTGAATTTCACCAGGGGTTATAAACTTCTTGACTGTGGCAGATCACAAATGTCTTCTGTTTGGCTGACACAGATTTTTAAGTTTTTATTTATTTATTTATTTTGAAACAGGGTCTAGTTCTGTCACCCAGGCTGGAGTGCAGTGGCGTGATCTCAGCTCACTGCTGCCTCCGCCTCCCAGGTTCAAGTGATTCTCGTGCCTTAGCCTCCTGAGAAGCTGAGACTATAGGCATGCACCACCACGCCCAGCTAAGTTTTGTATTTTTAGTGGAGATGGGGTTTCACCATGTTACACAGGCTGGTCTTGAACTCCTGTCCTCAAGTCATCTGCCTGCCGCTGCCTCCCAAAGTGCTGGGATTATAGGCACAAGCCACTGCGCCTGGACAGATTTTTAAGTTTTTAAACTTGGTGGGGCATGTATTCTCCAAGTGCTTTATACTGGGGTGGATTGCATTGCTTCATACCACCATAGATATTTACATTTGCTATCTTGGTCTCCGAGTTTACTTTTTGCTTGGATATTTGAGGATTTGACATCTGTAGCCTTGTGCCTTGGAAAAACCCTGACATCTGGCTGGCTGTCTCCCCACCTTGTTTCTCAGTTGCCCCCAGCAGGTCTGAGTATTGAATGTGCACTGATGCTCAGTAGCAGTAGATATTGTCCTCTTATTAAAAGTCGTGTGCTCAGAGCCAATGAAGTGGTGATTTAATAAAAAATGTTTGTTAATCTGACAAGTGCAATAAAACTCCCACAAGTGAGTGATCTCAGCACCTGCAAACAGTCTCCACTTGTAATGAAGCAATTACCAAGCCGGCAGCACTTACCCCTAGGCCTGGCTTGGGCCAGCTGTATAGGCATTCACCTCCTAGGACAACCAGGACACCTAGCCTCCCCCTCAGAGTGGTTCCTTTTGAGGTCTTTTTATCCAATTCATTTGCCACCATATGAGATCTCGGAGTTGGAAAAAACTGTGAGTTTTAGCTTCTGAGAGTTTATTCTTAATAAGAAAATTATAGTTCAAATGAGAAATCACCCACTCAGTTCTGATTTTAATGTTGTGTGGGAGGAAGGAAAGGTTGAATTTCAGTCTAAACTGATAGGAGGATTTTGTCTGATGTAAAACCTGTTTGTGTTTTCGGATCTCTGATAGTAACGAGCTATTCCTTGGTCATTGCACTTTTCTTTTGTAGCTGGACTGTTCAAGCTGGTGTCTTTAGATGTTTTAGTGACCAGTTGGTCATAAGTTAACAGATGTGTGGTGTCTTAGCCGATATGATAAAGCAGATAACTTGGTTGGATCTGACCCCTAGTACAGAAAATCCGTTTGGAAAGCTTTTGGCTACAAGTTATAGAAAACTGACCTCAGTGACTTAAGCAAATGGGAGTAGACTTTTCTCCCTATAGAAATGTGTAGGTAGGTGGCTACCGGCATTGGTTCAAAGCTCTGCTATGTCAGGGCTGATATTTCTACATTCTCTTTTTTTTCTTTCTTTCTTTTTTTTTTTTAATTACACTTTAAGTTCTGGGGTACATGTGCAGAATGTGCAGGTTTGTTACATAGGTATACATGTGCCATGCTGGTTTGCTGTATCCATCACCCTGTCATCTGTATTGGGTATTTCTCCTAATGCTATCCCTCCCCAATCCCCCCACCCCCTGCTGTCCCTCCCCTAGTTCCCCCCAACAGACCCCAGTGTCTGTTGCTCCCCTCCCTGTATCCATGTGTTCTTATTGTTCAACACCCACTTATGAGTGAGAACATGTGGTGTTTGGTTTTCTGTTCTTGTGTCAGTTTGCTGAGAATGATGGTTTCCAGATTCATCCATGGCCCTGTGAAAGACATGAACTCATCCTTTTTTTATGGCTGCATAGTAATCCATGGTGTATATGTGCCACATTTTCTTTATCCAGTCTATCATTAATGGGCATTTGGGTTGGTTCCAAGTCTTTGCTATTGTGAACAGTGCTGCAGTAAACATACCTGTGCATGTGTCTTTATAAGAGAATGATTTTTAATCCTTTGGGTATATACCCAGTAATGGGATTGCTGGATCAAATGGAATCTCTAGTTCTAGATCCTTGAGGAATCGCCACACTCTCTTCCACAATGGTTGAACTAATTTATACTCCCACCTACAATGTAAAAGCGTTCTTACTTCTTCACATCCTCTCCAGCATCTGTTGTCTCCTGATTTTTTAATGATTGCCATTCTAACTGGTGTGAGATTGTATCTCAGTGTGGTTTTGATTTGCATTTCTCTAATGGCCGGTGATGATGAGCTTTTTTTCATGTTTGTTGGCTGCATAAATGTCTTCTTTTGAGAAGTGTCTGTTCATACCCTTCACCCACTTTTTGATGGCATTGTTTTTTTCTTACAAATTTAAGTTCTTTGTAGATTCTGGATATTAGCCCTTTGTCAGATGGGTAGATTGCAAAAATTTTTTCCCATTCTGTTGGTTGCTGGTTCACTCTAATGATAGTATATTTTGCTGTGCAGAAGCTCTTTAGTTTAAGTAGATACTATTTGTCTATTTTGGCTTTTGTTACCATTGCTTTTGGTGTTTTAGTCATGAAGTCCTTGCCTATGCCTATGTCCTGAATGGTATTGCCTAGGTTTTCTTCTAGGGTTTTTATGGTGTTAGGTCTTATGTTTAAATCTTTAGTCCATGTGGAGTTAATTTTTGTGTAAGATGTAAGGAAGGGATCTAGCTTTAGCTTTCTGCATATGGCTAGCCAGTTTTCCCAACACCATTTATTAAATAGGGAATCCTTTCCCCATTGCTTGTTTTTGTCAGGTTTGTCAAAGATCAGATGGTTGTTCTGTTCCATTGCTCTATATCTCTCTTTTGGTACAGTACCATGCTGTTTTGATTACTGTAGCCTTGTAGTATAGTTTGAAGTCACACAGCGTGATGCCTCTAGCTTGGTGTTTTCTTTTTTTGGTTGTTTGCTTGTTTGTTTTGTTTTTTGCCTAGGATTGTCTTTGCTATGCAGGCTCTTTTTTGGTTCCATATGAAGTTTAAGGTGTTTTTTTTCCAATTCTGTGAAGAAAGTCAATGGTAGCTTGATGGGGATAGCGCTGAATCTATAAATTACTTTGGGCAGTATGGCCATTTTCACGATATTGATTCTTCCTAATCATGAGCATGGAATGTTTTACCATCTGTTTGTGTCCTCTCTTATTTCCGTGAGCAGTGGTTTCCAGTTCTCCTTGAAGAGGTCCTTCACATTCCTTGATAGTTGTATTCCTAGGTATTTTATTCTCTTTGTAGCAATTGTGAATGGGAGTTCACTCATGATTTGACTCTCTATTACTGGTGTATAGGAATGCTTGTGATTTTTGCACATTGATTTTGTATCCTGAGACTTTGCTGAAGTTGCTTATCAGCTTAAGGAAATTTTGGGCTGAGACGATGGGGTCTTCTAAATAGACAGTCATGTCGTCTGCAAATAGAGACAATTTGACTGCCTCTTTTCCTAATTGAATACCCTTTCTTTCTTTTTCTTGCCTGATTGCCCTGGCCAGAACTTCCAATACTATGTTGAATAGGAGTGGTGAGAGAGGGCATCCTTGTCTTGTGCGAGTTTTCAAAGGGAATGCTTCCAGTTTTTGCCCATTCAGTATGATATTGGCTGTGGGTTTGTCATGAATAGCTCTTATTGTTTTGAGATACATTCCATCGATACCTAGTTTATTGAGAGTTTTTAGTATAAAGGGCTGTTGAATTTTGCCAAAGGCCTTCTCTGCATCTATTAAGATAATCATGTGGTTTTTATCTTTGGTTCTGTTTATGTGATGGATTACATTTATAGATTTGCAGATGTCGAACCAGCCTTGCATCCCAGGGATAAAGCCGACTTCATCATGATAGATAAGCTTTTTGATGTGCTGTTGGATTCAGTTTGCCAGTATTTTATTGAGGATTTTAAAATCAATGTTCATCATGGATATTGGCCTGAAATTTTTTGTTTTTAGTTGTGTGTCTGCCAGGTTTTGGTAGGATGGTGTTGCTCTCATAAAATGAGTTAGGGAGGATTCCCTCTTTTTGTATCATTTGGAATAGTTTCAGAAGGAATGGTACCAGCTCCTCTTTGTTCCTCTGGTAGAATTTGGCTGTGAACCCGTCTGGTCCTGGACTTTTTTTGGTTGGTAAGCTATTAATTGCTGCCTCAGTTTAAGACCTTGTTATTGGTCTATTCAGGGATTCAACTTATTTCTGGTTTAGTCTTGGGAGGGTGTAAGTGTCCAGGAATTTATCTGTTTCTTTTAGATTTACTGGTTTATTTGCACATAGGTGTTTGTAATATTCTCTGATGATAGTTTGTATTTCTGTGGGATTGGCGGTGATATCCCCTTTATCACTTTTTATTGCATCTATTTGATTCTTCTCTTTTTTCTTTATTAGCCTGGCTAGCAGTCTATCTATTTTGTTGATCTTTTCAAAAAACCAGCTCCTGGATTCACTGATTTTTTTTTTTGAAGAGTTTTTTTTGTGTCTCTATCTCCTTCAGTTGTGCTCTGATCTTAGTTATTTCTTGTCTTCTGCTCGCTTTTGAATTTATTTGATCTTGCTTCTCTAGTACTTTTTAATCGCGACATTAGGGTGTCGATTTTAGGTCTTTCCTTGTTTCTCTTGTGGACATTTAGTGCTGTAAATTTCCCTCTCCATACTGCTTTAAATGTGTCTCAGAGATTCTGGTACGTTGTGTCTTCATTCTCATTGGTTTCAAAGAACATCTTTATTTCTGCCTTCATTTCATTATTTATCCAGTAGTCATTCAGGAAGCAGGTTGTTCAGTTTCCATGTAGTTGTGCGGTTTTCTAGTGAGTTTCTTAATCCTGAGTTCTAATTTGATTGCACTGTGGTCTGAGAGACTGTTTGTTATGATTTCCATTCTTTTGCATTTGCTGAGGAGTGTTTTACTTCCAATTATGTGGTCAATTTTAGAATAAGTGTGATGTGGTGCTGAGAAGAATGTATATTCTGTTGATTTGGGGTGGAGAGTTGTATAGATATCTATTAGGTCTGCTTCGTCCAAAGCTGAGTTCAAGTCCTGGATATCCTTGTTAATTTTCTGTCTCGTTGATCTAATATTGACAGTGGGGTGTTAAAGTCTCCCACTGTTATTGTGTGGGAGTCTGAGTCTCTTTGTAGGTCATGAAGAACTTGCTTTATGTATCTGGGTGCTCCTGTATTGGGTGCATATATATTTAGGATGGTTAGCTCTTATTGTTGCATTGAGCCCTTTACCATTATCTAATACCTTTCTTTGTCTCTTTTGATCTTTGTTGGTTTAAAGTCTGTTTCATCAGAGACTAGGATCACAACCCCTGCTTTTTTTTTGCTCTTCATTTGCTTGGTAAATATTCTTCCATCCTTTTATTTTGAGCCTATGTGTGTCTTTGCATGTGAGATGGGTCTCCTGAATATAGCACATTGATGAGTCTTAATTCTTTATCCAGTTTGCCAGTCTGAGTCTTTTGATTGGGGAATTTAGCCCATTTGCATTTAAAGTTAATACTGTTATGTGTGAATTTGATCTTGCCATTTTGATGCTAGCTGGTTGTTTTGCCCGTTAATTGATGCAGTTTCTTCATAGTGTTGATGGTCTTTACAATTTGGTGTGTTTTTGCAGTGGCTGGTACTGGTTGTTCCTTTCTATGTTTAGTGCTTCCTTCAGGAGCTCTTGTAAGGCAGGCCTGGTGGTGACAGAATCTCTCAGCAGTTGCTTGTCTGTAAAGGATTTTATTTCTCCTTCACCTATGAAGCTTAGTTTGGCTGGATATGAAATTCTGGGTTGAAAATTATTTTCTTTAAGAATGTTGAATATTGGCCCCCTCTCTCTTTTGGCTTGTAGGGTTTCTGCTGAGAGAACCACTGTGAGTCTGATGGGCTTCCCCCTTTGTGGGTAACCTAACCTTTCTCTCTGGCTGCGCTTAGCATTTTTTTTCTTCGTTTCAACTCTGTGAAGCTGATGATTATGTGTCTTGGGGTTCCTCTTCTTGAGGAATATCTTTGTGGTGTTCTCTGTATTTCCTGAATTTGAATGTCGGCCTGCCTTGCTAGGTTGGGGAAGTTTTCCTGGATAATATCCTGAAGAGTGTTTTCCAACTTGGTTTCATCCTCCCCGTCACTTTCAGGTACACTGATCAAACATAGATTTGGTCTTTTCATGTAATCCCGTATTTCTTGGAGGCTCTGTTCATTTCTTTTCACTCTTTTTTCCCCTAATCTTGCCTTCTTGCTTTATTTCATTGAATTGATCTTCAGAATCTGTTACTCTTTCTTCCACTTGATTGATTCGGCTATTGAGACTTGTGTATGCTTCACAAAGTTCTTGTGCTGTGTTTTTCAGCTCCATCAAGTCATTTATGTTCTCCTCTAAGATGGTTATTCTAGTTAGCATTTCATCTAACCTTTTTTCAATGTTCTTAGCTTCCTTGCATTGAGTTAGAACATGCTCCTTTAGCTCGGGGAAGTTTGTTATTACCCACCTTCTGAAGCCTGCTTCTGTCAATTTGTCAAACTCATTCTCCATCCAGTTTTGTTCCCTTGCGGGTAAGGAGCTGTGATCCCTTGGAGGAGAAGAGGCGTTCTGGTTTTTGGAGATTTGAGCCTTTTGCGCTGGTTTCTTCCCATCTTCATGGATTTACCTACCTTTGGTCTTTGAAGTTGGTGACCTTTGGATGGGGTCTCTGAGTAGACATCCTTTCTGTTGATGTTGAAACTATTTCATTCTGTTTGTTAGTTTTCCGTCTAACAGGCCTCTCTGCTGCAGTTCTGCTGGAGTTTGCTGGGGTCCACTCCAGACCCTGCTTTCCTGGGAATCACCAGTGGGGGCTGCAGAACAGCAAAGATTGCTGCCTGTTCCTTCCTCTGGTAGCTTCGTCCCAGAAGGGTACCTGCCAGATGCCAACCAGAGCTCTCCTGTATGAGGTGTCTGTCAGTCCCTGCTGGGAGGTATCTCCCAGTCAGGATACACAGGGGTCAGGGAGCCACTTGAGGAGACAGTCTGTCCCTTATCAGAGCGTGAACACTGTGCTGGGAGATCTGCCGGGCAGGGACGTTTAAGTCTGCTGAAGCTGAACCCAGAACCACCCCTTTCCCTAGGTGCTCTGCCCCAGGAAGGTGGGGGCTCTATTTATAAGTCCCTGATGGGCTGCTTTTTTCAGAGATGCCCTGCCCAGCAAGAAGGGAGTCCAGTGACAGTCTGCCTGCAGAGGCCTTGCTGAGCTGCTGTGGGCTCTCCCCAGTTGCTGTGTAAACTTCCCAGCAACTTTGTTTACACAGGCGAATGTGAAACCACCTACCCAAGCCTTAGCAACAGCAGATGCCCCCTCCCCGCAATGAGCTCAAATGTCCCAGATCGAGCTCAGACTGCTATCCTGGCTGTGAGAATTTCAAGCCAGTGGATCTTAGCTTGCTGGTCTTTGTGGGGGTGGGACCCGCTGAGCCAGATCACTTGGCTCCCTGGCTTCAGCCCCCTTTTTTAGAGGAGTGAGTGGTTCTGTCTTGCTGGCGTTCCAGGCACCACTGGGGTATAAGGAAAAAAAAACCTTCTGTGGCTAAAACAGCGGCTGTCTAGTTTTGTGCTGGAAACCCAGGGCGCTCGTGTTGTAGGCACCAGAGGGAATCTCTTGGTCTGCGGGTTGTGAAGACCATGGGAAAAGTGCAGTATCTGAGCCAGAGTGCCAGAGTGTCAGGAAAAGTCCCTAATGGCTTCCCTTGGCTAGGAAGAGGGAGTTCTTCGGCCCCTTGTACTTCCTGGGTGAGGTGATGCCCCACCCTGCTTTGGCTCACCCTCCTTGGGCTGCACCCGCTGTCTAACCAGTTCCAGTGAGTTGAACCAGGTACCTCAGTTGGAAATGCGGAGATCACCTGCCTTTTGCATCGCTCTTACTGGGACCTGCGCACCGGAGCTGTTCCTATTCAGCCTTCTTGGCGGAAATCTATTTCAGCATTCTCTTAGCTGTTCCCTCGTGGTCCCAAGATAGCTGCCACAGCTCCAGTCATATTACTAAACTTTAAGTCAGGAAGGAGGAGGAAGGAACAACAACACTGTCCCTTTTATCAACAGAGCATAAGCTTCCCCAGGAGTCTCCTCGCTGACTTCTGGAACATCTCATTGGCCAGAACTGGGTCATAAGCAAGCCTTACTGCAGGGAGGCTGGGAGGGTGTCTGCTGAGGTTTTCCACCTTCTGGAGCAGAGGTGGGCAAAGGAGCAGGGGTAGGGAGTCGGTGCCGTGTTGGCCAGTTGAGAATATCTGCTGTAAAGAATAAAAGCTAACGGGAGTCATTGAAAATTTATTGGAATCCTCACCAGAACAAAAGGGCAGGATCACTGACCAGGAGGGAGAAGTGGTAGGTTGAGGGGAGAGAATGGCCTAGGCCGGGAAGAGCACTGGAAGGAAAGGGCCTTGACTCTTGTAGTTATTTGTATGGTGCCAGCCAGGGCAGGAGCCTCCGTGGGGCAGGGTGGGGCAGAAGCACTAAGTGTGGATGAAGAGGGTCTCCACTCTGGAGCAGGCTTTGCACAGGGCTGATGGGAGCTTCCCAATTTCCTGAGACAAGGCTAGGAGCAGGTGAGTGGACTGTCAATAAATATTTGCTGAATTGGCTCGAGTGGCAGGAGGAGGCATTGAACCTTCCACCCTGACGTCTGGGCCCAGTTGAGTGGCTCAGTGGTCAGAGATGACGCGGCCACCATAGAGTCCACGGTTAGACACCACGTTGCTAGGAGCCCCGAGCCAGGGGCTGGGAGAAAGGCTCACAGCATGCAGAGGACTGTTCAGGGGCCGCTGACCATTAAATGAGCCTCACCTGCTGCCAGACGAGAGCGACAGGTCGCCATTGGGCAGGTGATTTCTCGCGCAGCCTGCGTCTGGCTCTGCGCCATTTGACGGGGGTCAGGAGACTAAAACCTCATTACCTAGCGTGGCTGGATGGCAGCGTGTGTGGAGTGGCTGTCTGCCAGCATCTTAATTAATGAATTCATAAGGCTCGGGGTGGATGCCAGTTCTTGAAAAGTGCTTTGAGCCTTTCAGTGATGAAGAAGCTTTTGCTAATTTATCAAAAAATAGATATCGGGAGGAAAGAAGAGAAAACAAACCCCACACCACCTTCCAGCCCAGGGACGGCTGGCGGCTTCGGGCACGGTCTGACTCGGGCGCTACCCGGGCTCGGCCTCCGTCTCCGTCTCCGTGTGGGCTGCAGCGGCCACCGCACGTTTCCAGCCTGGCCTGGGGGTGAGTGACCAGGCAGGTGACAAGCCCCCAGGCTCTTTGATTAAAAACTGAAAAGGTCTACCGTCTTCATCTGCACAGCTTGCGAGAGAAATCCTCACAGGGCCTGCTGATTTGGGGGGCTGTGGGCAGAGGTTTGTTTGTGAACTGCCTCCACAGAACATCCCTTAAACGGTGTCAGGATGAAGGGCCCTTTGGGGTTTCAGGCTGGTCACCTGGAAAATTGAGGCCCAAGGCTCCTGTGTGACTTGCTGTGGGGACTGGAGGCCCCAGATGGAAAGGCCCTGCGCTCTTGCCAGAGACCATCTGGAGAGGCATTTGGCTGCTTTACCCATTGTAATAAACGTCCTGGGGTCTCCTGACGTGTGAAAATGAGAGGATTTTCAAAACTCCAGTTCCCAGGCTGCTGGGGTGGAGATGAAACAGCTGACACCACTCTCCAGGCTGTGAATTAGCAAGTGAAAGGGATCAGGCCCGAGTAGCCCACCTTGTTCCTTCTCCAAACTGGATCTGTTTTGTGTGAATTTTGGAGGGTGCTTTGACAGTCGAGGTGATCTGGGGCAGGGTGCCTGGGATGTTTGTGAAGCTCATTGAGTTGGCTCAATGTAAGGGCAGACGCTGGGCTTCTGCCTTCTCTGTCTCAGCAAACAAATTTCAATCAGGGCTTTCCCTCACAGAGAGTTATCTGTTATGTAGACAGAAACTGAGAGCAGAGCCTTGTACAGATTATTCCGAGGAGAGAATCTGTTGAAGCCAGATCAGCAAGCTTAGAGGGGCTTCAGCTGGGATGTGGAATCACTTTGTTTTGCAGAACCCTTCTTTGTCATGAATGTTTTCATGACGGATTTTGGAGAAAGAGCTTGAAGTGGTGGAAAGAGCATAAGACCTGACACAGAAAAACCCAGATTCAGGCCCCAATTCTGCCCCTTCCGAGTTCCATGACCTTGGGCAAGGTGCCGAAGACCTCTGAGCGGGGCACGTGCTCCTCTGTAAGATCCGGATGGACCCTTCCTTGCAGGACGGTCGCAGACACAGGAAGCCACCCACAATCTGCCCAGCCTGGGGGTAAGGTGTGGAGGCTGTGCCCAATGGCTAGGAGTCCCTCAGAACCGGTGATTCCTGCCTTCTCCATGTGGCGTGGCAGTGGAGGGCACAGACCTGGCTGTCCAGCTTCCCGCCTTACTGCCTGTGTGGCCCTGGACGGTTACCCCATCCCCGTGTCTGAGTTCCCTCGTCTGTCAGATGTGGATGCTGATAATACTGCCCACCTCAAAGGGTTCTTGTGAGCATTACGCGAGTTAATCCATGTAAAGCGTGTAGGTCAGTGCCTGGCACACAGCACAGACTACAGAAGTGTTGCTGCTGCTGTCACTGTTGTTCCATTTTGCCTGGACTTCTGGTTTCCGAGGGCTGCTTATACTCACGCTGTGTCATGCACACTGCAGACTCCGTGACTTGAGCTTGGCTCAGGTACCCTGGCCCCATGCTCTTTATTGAAAGGTCTCAGTGCCCAGCAAGGACCTGGCCAGTCAGGTGCAGGGTATGCCCCATGACCACTGCCTGACCCTGTGGCAAACCTGTCACTCGCTGGCCAGAAGCTCCCAAGAGTAAGGCTGGAGAGACAGCAAACAAATTCCTAAACCAGAAAGCAGAGCAGCCTGTGTGGCCCTGCGCCAACCCCGGAGGTGCCTTCTGCCCTTTCCCAGAAAAAGGTCTGGCCCTAGACAGCAGCTCGTTAGGGAGCGGGCAGAGAGCCACCTCCCGGCTGTCCAGATGCTCTGTGGGGGCACCATTCGGTAGGAGAATGGCGTGAACAGCAGCCTGTGGCTCGGACTGTCTCGTGCTTGTTGGCAGAAGAAAAGCCTCACATGAGGCCCCCAACAGCAGCCAGACCTGGAGCTGGCACCCTTTCAGCTGATCTGGCCAGCATGCCAGGGCGTTATCTGTGCATGAGCTGGCACGAAGTTCCCTGCCCCAGTGAGGTCTCAGTGGGGCTCTGATTCTGAGAGGCCTACGCTCCTGAAAAGATGCCTCACAGGGATTTCAGGCGAATTTTACAGTTTCTCTTAACACAGTGGTTTTATGGCGTATAGGACCCCAGGGAGACTTCCCTAAAGCTCCCAGAATAAGGTGATATTCCCCAAGTCAGGCGGCAGAGGGGAGTTTGCTTACCTGCCTGGGGGCTGCTGAACTCCAGGCCCAGGTGCTCCGAGCTGCCTCTGTGGGACGGGCTCTCAGGGAGGCCGCAGGAAGACTCCCTGCCCCTGCTGCTGGGCATGAAGAAGCCCTGTCTGCTCTTGGCATCTGCCAGCAGGACTGACGGCCCTACTTGGCTCGGGCCTTGTCCCCAGCATCCCTCAGGCCTGCAACGCAGCCTCTGAGGCCTTGACTGTCAGGCTGACTTTAGATCTTTTCGTTCTTCTGCACAGAACACCACCTCTGGAGGGCTCTTGGTCTTGTGGGTCTCCTCCTTGAGCTCATTCTCCACCCAGCAAGCCTCGATTCCCTGGCCCAGGCTCTGAGACCGAGAAGCTGCAGTTCTCACACTAACTGCAGCAGCATCACTTGTGGGGCTTTTCTGTTAAAAGAACAGACTTGCTGGGTCCCAGTTCCCAAGGCTTCCCCTGGGACCTTTCCCACCCTTCTGCCTGAAGGAGGCTCCTTCTCCATTCCCTGCCTCACATGCCTCTTTTTCCTTCCTCCTCCCCTCTTCCTTCATGTTCTGTGTCTCTCCTGCCTAGGCAGACTCCCCAGCCATTGCTCCAGGCAGCTTTTAGCCACTGCTGGTCTCTGGGTAAAGAACAGACTGTCCCCCAGGACACCCTTCACACTCGCCCACCTGTTCCTTGGGCCCCGTGGACTGTCTGCACAGGGCTTCACACAGCGCCTCCCAAGGACTCAGGCTGGGCCAGGTGCCAGGAAGCACGGTGTGCTGGCTCACAGTTGTCCATACCACCACCTTTCTTACTTTCTGGGGTCCTCAGGCACCCTGCAGATCGAAGCCCTGCGCCACCTGCTGACTTATCTCAGTGACTGGGACACAGTGCTTTTTCCCTGTGTAAAATGGACCTTGGTTTTCTGAGTGTAAATATAATGCATGGGTGCTTCTTCATGTTATTGTACAGCAGGTGCCCTCTATCCCCACACTGTGCCTGAGTGCCATCTAGGTCACAGCCAGAAGTGCTGCTCTGATAGCTCCAGGTAAGTGCTGGCACTTGAGCCAGCCATGCCTCTTCCTGCCCAGTGGCCCTGCTGTGCAGCCTGTCAACAGGAGTCCTGGGAGCTGCCGTAGCCTTCAGAGTGTAACTTTCCCTTCTCACTGGGCTTGGTCGGATCCCTTCCATGGGGCCTCTTCAGGTGTGGGTGCACCCTGGCTCTGGTTGCCAGGCCTCACCAGCCATTCCACATTTTCTCAGATGCTCACTGATGCCCAGGGCACCCCATGGCTGTTCCACCTTGGACACGGCTCCAGGCCTCTCATGCTAGGATTCTACCAGACGCCATGTCTGCAACCGGCCCTGGCTCCAGAGGCTCACGCCCGCTTCCTCCCCCAGCAAGATGGCAAGGTTCCCAGCATGCCATGTCTGGAGCAAGCAGAGCGAGCTGGCCTGTGGCCTGTTGCTGTTCTGACATCTACCCTGGGGGCCTTCCCTGCTGAGCCCCTTCATGGACTGGGAATGGCCCCATCCAAGCTAGAGGGGCTTTCCTCCCTGTGCTGCCTGTCAGCAACCCATGGAGATTCCTCTCCACCTCACACCCCTGCTTCTATCACCTTCTCTTACTCTTGCCATGGACTAACTAGGCTTTCTTTTATTCTCTAAAGAGCCAGTGCAAACCACTCTTAGATAATAAAGATGGCAAACACTTACTGAACTCTGACTATGTAAAGCGTGTTCTGGGCACCTTACCTGTATTGCTCCAGTTTGAAACATGGTTATCTTTGTTTTACATGTGAGTCAACTGAGGCATAGAACTAAGGGACTCACCTGGTCGTACCACAAGTGAGTGACAGCCGAGGACACTGATTATAGCCCATGCTTCTTACCACTTGCTTACCCTGAACCACCACTGCAGGCTCCTGGGCACTTGAGCTCCCAAATGCTTGCCCAGTTCTGGCCCTTACACTTCTAGAATCTTCTTGACATTTGTCTGCTTATCTGGTCCTAACTCCCATGTCTTCTGTCCTGGTCTGGGCTCTTGTCCTCTGTTGCCTTCAGCCTGATGGTGGCAGGGAGGGACTAATCAAAGACTACACATTTGCCTCAAGTTGTCTACAAAGTGCATAATCCATGTGCACGTAGTTGAGAGTTGGCTGAAAATCCAAGTTGGGATTTTCTTTAAGGCCCATTTTCTGGGTCCTCTCCAGCCTTCCTGTCCAGGCCAATCCTGCTGTGTCAGCTCTGCTTTGTAGCCATCACTCCTGATCCCAGCCACAACTAAAAGAGGCGTCTGGACCTACCTTCCCTCCCTGCCTCTGCAGCCAGGTCCCCTGGGGTCTCTGCACCCATAATGACAGCTGGCTCCTGCTTCAGCAGATGCTGCAGCATGTTTGATTGTCAGCTTCCGAACCAGGCCCAGTGCTGGGGACCCAGCAGGGTCACCTTCTGAGGTTGGGTTTGTGGCCTCTGAAGAGCCTCTTGACGGCCTTAGTCTCCCCTCACTTAGCCCACATCAAGCAGCTGGGTTATAAAGAAGGGGAACTTGCTATTTAGAAGGGAATCAGAGAGAGCTGTCAGCAGGACATAAATATTCATAGAGGGAGGTTAGAACTTGAGTCCCTAAAACCTTGATTTGTGTTCCACCGTTTAAGCCTCATTAAAAAGTGGCAAATGAAAGTGGGAATATTCAGTGGAACTGCAGATAAATTGGGCTTGTTCAGATAAAGGCCCCCGACTGTCAGCTCCGCAGGCTCTGCCCAGAGCATGATAGCAGATTGGCTTGGCCACTTGTGGTTTGCCAACCTCAATTTTAAGATTTTGCTTAGCATGAGTTCCTGGCCTTGCTCTGGGGGCAATTACCACTTGTTTGGGCACTTGGTAGCCTTCCAAAGGTGTTCTGGGATGGAAATCCCTAACCTGCTCCCTCCCCAGAATGACATGCAAACCAAGGCCTGGGCTCAAGGGCTTCAAGGAGAAATCTCACCTAAGAGGAAGGCTTGCATTGGGCAGTCTGCAAAGTGCATAATTTATGTGCATGTCTAGTTGCTTCTCCTCCTCCTAGCTTTTTCTAGCTTCTGTGGACATGAGGGATGGTTTCAGACTCCAGTTGCTACATGAGACCTAAACCGTCTGTCCCAGCCCCTCAGTCCCACCCATGCTCAACTCCACTCATTGTGGCTAAAAATACAAAGACTGTAGCAGGCCAGGCCTTGTGGTGGGCACAAAGAGGAGGCAGATGGCCACCGTTCCTTCTAGGACAGGAGCTTTGGACTTGGGAATCTGCCAGGACCAGGCAGGTCACATATATAAGTGGAATGGGCCAATCTGTGGGCTAGACCTGGCCTATGGGCTGCCAGTTGGTACTATCTAGAGACCCCTAGAGTTTGAGAAGATAAGATTTGGACACGAACAGGAGGGCAACAAAGAATATATTTTGGGCCGGATGCGGTGGCTCATGCCTGTATTCCCAGCACTTTGGGAGGCTGAAGCAGGTGGATCACCTGAGGTCAGGAGTTCAGGACCAGCCTGGCCAACATGGCGAAACTCCAGCTCTACTGAAAATACAAAAATTTAGCTGGGTGTGGCAGTGTGCTCCTGTAATCCCAGCTACTTGGGAGGCTGAGGCAGGAGAATTTCTTGAACCTGGGAGGTGGAGGTTGCAGTGAGCCAAGATCACACCATTGCACTCCAGCCTGGGAAACAAGAGCGAAACTCCGTCTTAAAAAACTTATAACAAGAAATAAAAGGGATCGCGTGCGCGTGCGCGCACACACACACATACACACGCACACACACACACACACACACATTCGGCCTCATTGACTGGTTAATTTACCAGGAGGAGGAGGGTGGAACGCACCTCGCACCCCCCCAACAGCCAAGGGCAACAGGAAGCCTGGTGGAGGAGGTAGGGCATCAGGAATTAAGCCGTATTTGTGCCTCTGAGTGGAATCTGGTTCTCTGATTGTGGTTTCTACACCACAGGAGCAGTGAGTCTCAGGGTGCCGTGGGGCTGGGCTGTGTGTGCTGCGGGTGCTGCTGTAAAGTGGGAGGCGCGTGGTGGCCTGAGGCACTGGCATGGGGCTGTGGCTCTTCCCTGAGCCTGCCTTCATTTCCCTGCCACACAGGTTCCAGGAAGGCCTTTGGCCTCCCCAGGGACAGCCCCATCTTCTGGCTGCGTCTGTTTCCCAGGACAGCCCTCCCTTTGGGTGCCCATTAGCAGAGAAATGACACAGTTAACCAGGCAATTAACTCAAGGCTCTGCAGTTGCTCCCTCCCACAGGGCCCTGCTTATGGGGCTGGAGGTGGCAATGGTGGGGCTGCAGGGCAGGGGGTGGATGGTGTGTCACCCTGCCAGGGCTCTCTCAGGAAGAATGAAAGTGGCTGATGTGGAAGTGGCTGAGATGGGTGTTGGCCAGGGAGAGAGGCATAAGGTCCAGAGACTTGTAATGCGACTGACACCCAGCCCCAAAATGCCTGCCAACCTCTGACCAGCCGTCCTGTGAGGCAGGGATCTTACCTGCAGTCACTGATTACTGAACCTGCAGGGGCTCACACCAGAAGCCAATCGAGCAGAGAACTGGCTGAGACTGATAAGGACAGGGGTGCCCCACCCTGACTCCTCAGAAAGTCATTCCATTTGGGGGGCCCCCATTCTACCATTCCTGAAATAGAGGTCTTATTTGCCATGTCTCCTAGGGAAGTGGTGAGAATGAGTGAAGTCAGAGATGGGAAATGGAGCATTATGGGGCTCCGAGACACTAGTTGCAGCCAGCTGCTGCGAGGGCCACAGAGCCCCCTGAACCTTTCCACCCACTAACACCCAGGATCGCCCCAGCCAGGGAGGTGGCCGGCTAAACACCTGGAGCCTGAGTCAGACACAGGGAGATGGATTTTTTTTTTTTTTTTTTGAGGATGGAGTCTTGCTCAGGCTGGAGTGCAGTGGCACAGTGCAACCTCTGCCTCCCGGGTTCAAGCTATTCTCCTGCCTCAGCCTCCTGAGTAGCTGAGATTACAGGTGCATACCACCACGCTTGGCTAATTTTTTGTATTTTTAGTAGAGACGGGGTTTCATCGTGTTAGCCAGCATGGTCTCGAGCACCTGACCTTGTGATCTGCCCTCCTTGGCCCCCCAAAGTGCTGGGATTACAGACATGAGCCACTGTGTCTGGCTGGGAGATGGACTTTCAATGCCATATGCTTGGTGCCAAGACGCAGGTTTGGACAACCCAGTCCAGTATGTTATAAAACATTTTCCCACTACTCAAATATTTCCCCAAGAACACATCTCTGAAACTAATCAAAACAAATGGAAAAACATAACTATTTTGCCACCTTGATGATAGGCAAAGTTTTTGCTTAAGAACCAAGTCAGAAAGGAAGAAAGGTGTTTTGGGGCATTTTTCTCAGTACTTTTTCTTGATTCTTACAGAAAAATGTATATTTTTACAACTTGGACTGCTAAGTTATTAAGACGAAGTGTGTCAATGAGAAAAACACCTCTGTGTTGCCCCTGGATGTCTGATCACCTGGCCCCACGTGTGGAGTATTTGGAAGCCAGCTTCCTCACGGCGTCTCCGCCATTCTAGGATACACTTGTGGGGCAGGTGTGTTGCATGTTCAGGGCTCTAGTTGTGCCTTTTGTGGGCCCAAGTGGGGCATCATGCTGGGGAGACAGCAGACCAAGGGGCTGCTCCTCTCCACCCCCAACCTGTGCTTGGCCCAGAGGGTCGGGACAGCTTTGCCACCCTGGGCAAAACCCACTGCTGTTTCCAGCGTGGTTCAGGCCACTGTCCTTTGCAGCTCAGAGCTGAGCCACATGGAGGCAGAGGACAGCAAAACAAAGACACTCCAGGGAAGATGGGCCTGGGTGCCCTGCCCTGCCAAAACCAATCGGGGGGACACCTGTCCAAGAAGACTCCTGTAGGCGCTGCTTCCTGGTCCCAGTGTTTTAAGAGCTGAAGGCTCGGCAGCCCACCTCTCTGTGGCCTGTGTTTCAGATCGATGGGCTAGAGAAGAAGCTGTCCCAGTGTCGGAGAGACCTAGAGGCTGTGAACTCCAGGCTCCACAGTGGGGAGCTGAGCCCAGAGGCCAGGTAATGCTCCTGCCCAGCCACCCCACCCTTCCCATCAGGCCCCCACCCCTTGTCTCTATGCTGGGTCCCCAAAGTAACTAGGCCCGAGGCAGAGGGTTTGGGTCTCTGACATCTTAGCTTCAGTGCCCCCCCAACAAGACCCGAGCCCTGCCAACCTGGCATGCCAGCCGCCCCTCAGGTGCGGAAAAGGAAAAGAGTTTGGGCCATGAAACTCTTCCCCTTCACAGGAGGTCCCTGAAGAAGGAGAAAAACAGCCTAATGAGCAAAGCCTCCAACTACGGTAAGAAAATTCCTTTCAGTTACCAGCCCCAGCCTCCAGTCCCCAGGGTGGGAAGGGATCAGAAGCCCAAGGAGCCTGACAAGGCAGCAGGGAGCAAAGGGGTCCTTTGGGAGGGAGCCAGCCCCCAGAGGCTGCAGACGCTCATGCTAGGCCCAGCCGCCTGCAAGAGAGCAGGTTTGTTCCTTTGTTCTAAGGGAGGATGAGAAGGCCTGTGGGTCTGTCTGCTCTTGGGGATGAAGGGATGTGGCCGTGGCCAGGTCTAGAAGACACTCCTTCACCCAGACATTGGAAGTCTGCCCTCCTCCTACCCCAGTGCAGCCTACCCTGCCACACTCTCCCAGGAGAACCGTGCAGTGGAAGTGATGGGTAAAGGAAGCTGAACCTCCCACTTGGGTACCGCAAGGGCTCCTGTGGGTGGAGCGATGCCGCCACCTTCTGGGCGCTGGGGGCAGAGGCAGGTAGAGGCCAGGCCTGGCGGGCTGCTAGAGGGCAGCTGGCAGGCTGGTGGGCTCCCCACTAAAGGCTGGGGAGAACCGTGGTCTAAGGTGCTCCTCAGATTTATCTGTTCTGTTCTCCCCTGGGGGGCCAGGCCTGGCCAAGAATTGGCCCCAGGAAGGCTCTGATGACAGGGAGCCCCCCAGAAGCGCTGGTCTGATGAATGCCGTAGGTGCAATGCACACCCACCCACCCTGCCTGGAGTTCAGCATGGCTGGGCTGGTGCACCCTGGGCCCTGGACTCCCTCTGGCCTGCCCAGAGCAGCTCGGCAGGTGTCTCCCCCCACTGCCCGGCACAGACAGGGGTGGGACATCAGTTTCCCTTCAAGTTTAGCAGTTTTCACACAAAACCATACCACTACTCAATTTAGCCCTCACAGAGTACCCCCTACCTGCATGTCACCTGGAGGGGATAATTAGGTACAAGTGGAGCCATAGAGCAGCAGGACTAATTTCCTCTAGAGCCAAAACCAGCTGCCTCACGGACACAAACTGCCTCTTAGCATCCCTAGATTCTGCTCAACCGGGCACCTGACAGAGGGCAGAGACTCAGGAAACAGCCCTACCTGTCATCTACTCCACCTTCGGGCTCAGGGAGGCCCTGGGGGCCCTCAGTTTCTGGTTGGTGGATGATGGGCACCACACACCCAACCCCTTGACAGGTGAGCAGACTCACCTGGCGACGTCACACCACCTCCTAGCCTGGCTTTCAGGTGTGGCATTTTTGGTGACTCTACCCACCTCATCCTCAACCTCAACCACATTTAAAGAGCAATAGTTGGGCAGCATTGGGCATCGGGACTTTATTAGGCTAGTTCTGTAGACAAAAGGGTGTGTCAGGATTTGGGCAGATTAAGGACAGGGTCATTTTTATGGGTGGGGAGGTGGCTGGAAGGGGGCGTCTCTGCCCTCAGCAGTGTGTACCCACTCACTGGAGAGGCAGAGAAGAGCAGTAAATGGGCCTAAACTGCCAATCCCATCCCTACCACCCTCTTTCCTCCCAGAGAAGGAACTGAAGTTGCTTCGGCAAGAGAACCGGAAGAACATGCTGCTCTCTGTGGCCATCTTCATCCTTCTGACCCTTGTATATGCCTGCTGGACCATGTGAGCCTTGCACTTCCCCACAGCAAGCACAGGCTTCCACTTGGCCCCTTGGTCAGGACCAAGCAGGCACTTCAAGCCTCAACAGGACCAAAGTGCTAGGGCATCCCCCTCCCGGCTTCCTGGCAGCCAGGCCCGCCTTGCCTCCCTGGCCTGCTGGGGAGTTCCGTGTCTCCAGAAGGACACAGTGGCAATAAAGAACACCAAGCTGCTTCTGTCTGGTGAGTAAATGTCATGGTCTGACTAGCTGGGAGTGGGGGGATGGGGTGGGAGGGGGCGGCAGCAGCAGGGGTGGCACTCGGTAGTTAAGAAGAGATGTTCAAGGGAAAGCTCTAGCTTACAATTCAGAGGAGAGGAGGAGGCCCCCAGCTTGAGTGGGAAGTAAGGAGATAGTGGGAAGCACTTTCCAAGGCTAGGAGTGGGAGTCACTTCAGGGCTCGGGGACTGCCGGGACTGAGAAGCAGACATTGTGCCACCTGTCCATCCCCCACCACACACTGTCATACCCTCCAGTCAGTGCCATTGCCTGTAATTATGGCAGAAAAAATGCAGTCTGCAGTGAAGGGCGGCTTGGGGACTTGAAGTGGTCATGTGGCGATCCCGGGGGAGTGCGGAGTTAATCCATCTTCCACAGGCAGGCAAGGCTGGGGAGGCTGCGAGTGGGCAGCAAGAGTCATGGTAATGACCAGACAGACTTACGGGGACAGTGGCCAGTAAATCAGGTGGGGTGTGTAGTGAGAAGCAGGGGTAGGGCTGATCAGAGGGGGAGCTGTGGCAGGAAGAGCAAAGCCAGACGTGCCCCTTATCCCTCCACCCTGCAACTCTAACTCTTAGCTTCGGAATAAGGAGGGGAGCAGGTGGGAGGCTGCAGCAAGGTAGAACAGAGGAAGGGCGTGGATGGCCAAGATGAAACCAATTAAGTAGGAAAAACAAGGGAAGGAGTTGTCCCCGGGAGCTAAGGCCATCCACAAAGGACTTGGGGCCAGGGTGAGGAAGCCCAGCAAAGTGCAGGTGGATTTTGTGGGGGAACCAGCACCAGCACAGAACATAGAGGGAGATGCCTGCTGCATCTTTATCCCCCACCCCCAGGCACAGCCCCCTCCCCGCCTTCCTCCCACCCACTGCAGACAGAACCAGCCCTCCTCGGAAGGCAGGCAGGCTAGGGTCAGTGAAACCATCTCTCCCTCCCTGTTTCCCCCAAGTCTAGTGACACTAATTGGTCTGACGCCTCTGTTATTTTAGTCACACAGACTGATCCTGGACTGTCACAGTGCCACCACAGAGTGAGCTGCGTGATTTATGTAAAGGGGGAAGGTGTCTCTGCCCTCCCGGGGCTGTAGGTTCATTCATTCTGCAGTCCGTGCTTCTAACAGGGACGGCATAATTTCCCCCAACTCTTCTTTAGGCCCCTTCTTGAGCAGCAAGCAGCAGGCCTGGGAGCCCTGCGGGACCCCAGAAGCTTGCACAGGCTCCGATTAAACAAACCCTCTTTTCTCTCCTCTGCTTTGAGTAGAGCTGCCTCCCCTTCACCTCTGGCCCAAGCTGTTTCATCCAAGCCAGTCCCAGACCACAAAGCACTGAGGACAAACAGCAGCACCAACACAGAGCCACACAGGCATTAAAAATATGTTTATCTTTAATGATCCAAGATTCTGCAAGACACACTGATATACCCAGAATTGGGTGGAAATACAGCATCTCAGCAGTGCTGCTGCCAGCCTGGGGGTGGGAAGCTGGATGCTGGCTGAAGGACCCCCATGGTGAAGTCGATTCCAACCTCACAGGAGCTTCAGTGCCCTATCTCCATGGAAACCAGCCTGGCACTGGGATGGGGCCCTAGGGAGCCTGCATGAACATCTCTGAGAGGTATTTCCCATTAAAAACAACCACAGGTGCCCTCCCCCACCCAGAGCTACTGCCTAGCTTCCCCTCCTCTCTGCCTCCACCAAGATAGAGGAAATGGGAGTGACCACTTAACGACAAACAAAAGCAGATTGTACCTCCTATTAGGGAAGAAAAACGGGAAAGGGCAGCAAGGGAGCTGCACTTCCAGCTCAGAATTCTGCCAAGACCTTAGGGTGGCTATGGCAGATGGTGGTGCATGACTGCCAGAGGGCAGCACCACCCAAACCCCTAGAGGTGCCTTTGTTACTGGTGGGGCCACCATTGTGAGGGAGAGAAAGACAGGTCTTCAAGGCTGCTTTCTGCCCTCCAGCGCTGCCCAATGTTTGGACCAAAAGGGGATGGGGCCCAGGATGGCTCTACAACTCCATACTCAGTATGAAAGAGAGGGCTCCCAGGATCTCAATGTGGTGTCAAGGACGTGAGGCCTGTACTCCCTCCTTCCCACCTTGCTGGACTGTCTGTCAGAGCTCTGGGCTAGGAAGAACTCCAGGGACGGCCAGGATGAGTCGGGGGAGGAGACAAGAAAATCGTCTCCAACTTGGCATCAAAACAGTAAGTTCAAAGAAACAAAACCTTGATTTTTTACAGCAGGTTCTCCTGGCCAGCTCACAACAGCAGGCCTCCGCCTACTCAGGGATGGCCCAATAAAAAGTTGGGCAAAGCAGGGGCATGGCTACCCTCAGGGCAGTGCATGGACCTCAGAAAAGTGAGTCTACAGGATGCAGGAGAGAACAGAGAGCCCACAGCTCTGCTACTCTGACGTGTCCTCCATCGGCCCCACGTGCCCTAGGCACTGACCTCGCACCTGCCTCAGGAGCAGCTTCCTTCAGGCTGAGTCCTGGCAGGGGAAAGTTCCCAGGCAGGTGTCCCAGAAGGAACATGGGAGTGTCCTCTGCTGGGTCCTGCCTGAGCTCTTCAGGGGATGGAGATGAGGCTACCCAGTCCTCATGCCAGGTGCAGTGCTCCCGGGTCCCTTTTCAAGAGGGGAAGAAGCCATCACTGTGGGCCCCAGGTGGCCCCGTCTCAGGAATGACAGGACACTCTGCAGGGGTGGCGCATCCTGAGGCCCTTAGGCGCTGTGCATGTGGATGAAGGAGAGGACATCTTCCTTGGACAGCTTGTCCTTGTCCTGGGGCTTTTGGGAGTCATGCACACGAATGCCATCACCCCACTCCCAGAAGAGCCGGCCATAGTAGCAGATGCTGGGGAGGAGGAGGAGGGCAAAGAGGTCAGAGGGCTGCACCCAGATGGAATAGGGTCAAGTGTTCTTGAAGGTGTGGGAGGCAGGGGGGTCTGTCAATGATTTTAGTTGAGGGTCTTCCCCCTGGCAGCCAAAAGGTACCCAGTAGGCCCTAGCTCCTCCCTGAACCAACTTTTCCCAACAAACAAACAGCTGTTGCTGCTAATTGCATCCAACTGGATTCCTACAAAGACTCATACTCCTGCTTTGTCTGTCTGTGCCTCTCTAATAGAACAGGATTAGTAGTGTGGTGACAGAAAATTCAGTGGCTAATTACAGGCACATGAGGGCTGCTGGGGAAGCCCATGACCAACAATCTAATGGACACTGGGTCCTAAAAAGGGACAGCTGGGACCTTGAGCGCCAAGGGGCAGGGCTGTGGGCCCTCAGCGTATTCCCACCATCAGGCCAGCGTCAGAATGTCACTGAAACGTGGCTGCTCCATGGAGTGAATATGCTGCCCAGATGATGGGTCTTCCACAGCCAGGCCCCCAGCTATCACAGCAGGTCCAGGCATCATGCCTGGCCACACCTGCATGGGGCTGCCATCCCCACAAAGGTGTTCTCAGGCTCAGTGGAACCCCTGGTGGGCAGTAGTGTCAGAACCCAAGGTGTGCCCCAGGACAGCTGGCTGGCATCCTGCAGGAGTATGAGGCTGCTAAGGAGGGCAGGCTTGGAGAACAGCTACTTACTGAAATGGGGCAATGGAATCTGCAGGGAGGTCAAAAGTAGAGTCCTTGGTTTTCTTGTTGTAGAAGAACTTCCTCTTGAAGCTTTTGCTGAATCCCATAGTCCAGGGCTCTGACGGGAGCAAGAGAGGATGAAACCCAGAAGGGACACAAAGCACTTGTGGAGGACAGGTGCATGCCTTCCTCTACTCCTGGTGGTCCTATTCCTGCCTCCCTCCAAAAGCAGGCAGGGAACAGTTCATGAGGTGGCAGCCTTCATCACCAGCCCAAAGGGGCTCCAGGAGAATGACCAAGCAATGACTTCTCAATGACCCCACCCCAATCCTGCCAACCAGCTATCAGGGTAACATCTCTAGGACTCTCAACCAGAGGGCTCTGAAGAAAGGGGGATGCAGATGGACAGAAGCCAAGCTTGACTTTCTGGACATGCTGCTGTCTACTGAAAAGGCCCTTTTCCTGCCATGAGAACAACACGTGCATGTGTACAAGTTGAGCTCTCTCACTATTCCCTACCCAACTCCCAGGGCCCAAGGAAGAACACGAGAGGCTCAGGGAACACTGTCCTCTAACATGTACCTCAGAGAAATGCCAGCCTGGCTGCTGCCCACCTTAGCAGGGAAGCCTTAGCTCTGGCTCAGGCAGCATCTGGGCCCATCACCTGGCGGGGAGGGGGAAGAGGGAAGGGAGTGGCGGGAACAGTCCCTCCTCACCCACCATTCACTGTCCTGACGATGTAGAGGCCCAGGGGTACAAAGTGCCGGTCATCACGCCCTGTGTAGCTCAGCTTTGGGGTGCCACTGGAGCCCTTGATGATCTTCATCTCCAACCTGATTTCCCCAAGAAGGTATGTGCATGAGAGAGTGAAAAGGCCCTCGCTAATAAAATTAGTCTCTGGGTAATAAAATCACCCCAACCGTAGTATCTGATCCTGGTCTGACTTAAGATGAAACTGAGGCACAGAGCCAAGTAAGTGAGTAGCCATGCTGGGTTTAGAATTCAGGCCCTGAATTCCCACTCAGACAGTGCAGGGGAGTAACAAATGACCCTGCTGTGTTGCTGCTGTTTGGGGGGTTTCAGGGTGACACCAGTAAGGGTGAGATCTGAGACCATGGGTGCCATGGCAACACTGCGGCCATTAAAGAGTTAATGTAACCTTCTCCACATAAGCACACCTGGAAAGAGACTGAGATCTGTGAGCACCCGCATACCACTAAGAGGACGCATTTATGCCCCTTCTACCCCTCCAGGCTCAATCTCTTTCTCAGCACTGGGAGCTGGGATTTATGGTATTTCAAGCAGCTTGCTGCTCTGCCCCTCACAGGGCCCATCGTAACTATGACAGCATCAATGAGCCCGTACTTCTGCCTGACACAGCCTGCCCGGGTCCCTCCTGACAGGAAGCTGAAGCAGCTCTCAGCCAAGGGGCTCTTGGCTGCAGCGGCACTGCAGCAAGGCAGGTGAGGTGAGACCGCTAGAGCCAGCTCACTACCCCACCCCTGACCCATCTCTACAAAACGGAGGATGACTCCAGGACACAGCTGCACCCCCGCCTCCTCTTGACTCTGAGCTTCAAAGGTCAAGTCACTCACCTGACAAAAATCTTCTCCATCTCTTCCAGTCTATACACCTCCTTCACCCTGCGGGCAGAGGGACAGAGACAAGGCAAAGGCTTCCTGGGGAATATGCTCATCCAGGAGGCAGCTGGGAGGCAGGAGACTGCACCTGACCTTGGCTTCTGCCCCAGGCCCTCCCTGACACCACCCAGCCCACCAGCAGTGAGGACACCGAGCCTGCCATGCAGCTGTCTACACAGATAAGCCCTGGGTTTCAGGCCTGCATCAGGACAACTGGGGATTGCAACTATGGATACTGGAAGACAGGAGGGAGAAAGGAAGAAAAGTCTGGCAGACAAAGATGTCTCTGTCAGCATTCCCACCCTCAAGTCATCTTCACCATCACCAGAGGGCAGAAAACCAAGGAGCAGGCTCTTGCCCAGGTCTGTCCATGTGGATTTTAGGCCTTCCATAACAAGTTAGTGCTAAACAGTCCTAATGGTCTTATTACCCACAGCAGGTGGGGGACCCCGAACCAGGGTGCAGGGCTCCTGTTTGATGCCCACGCTCCACCTCTGGGGGGCCCTGAACATGTCTTTGGAACTGCTAGTGGGGAAGGTTCCCAGAAATCCAGCAACCAAACCACAAGCAATGAAGGCAAGGTCCCCCCGGGAGCTGCCTTTCAGGACCTAGCAGACAGGACATTCTAAAGTGCAGACAGAAGTTCCTTTGAGACTTTCACACGCCATCTATAAAGTGCATTCTCAATACTGGATTTAATTTTAACTAAATTTATGTTAAAAAGGACAAAAATGATATTGGTGAAATGTAAATAGATACCTCAGTCTCCAGTGCATGAAGCCCCCAAGAGCAGGGCTAAGACCTTTGGCAATAACCTCAGACCTCAGCCTACCCTGGAAAAGTGTGTCCTCGGTCTGTCTCCTCCTGACCCTGTTCTCTTCCTCCTTTCCCTCTCAGGATCCTGGAACTTTCCCACCATCTAACATTACAACAACCCTGGCCGCTGCCTCCCCAAGCACTGGGGGTCCCATTCCCTCAAACCATCCTTCTCTTTTTTCATGTTCAAAACTCCCATTCCCTCAGCACTCATTTCTCACCTGAAAAAAATGAGAAGGCCAGGTGATGTGCTAACAATGCCCAAGTGGGAACGGGTGATTCATGAGGTGGGCTGGCACTCTCAGAAGCACGTGCATCTTAAACAAGGACACCTTAACCCCTCAGAATGCAGTCCACCCACTGCTAGGCAGGATGGGGAGATGCTCTGGGGCAAGTCACCTACCTGGCACCCCCAAACAAACTCCTCAGCAAGAACAGTCTTGTCCCTAACACCAACTTGTCTAGTGCCCCCCACTGAGCTGTCCCATCCCTCACTGGACGGGAGCAGCAGGCACTAGCCAGAAAGAAGCAAGGAGGGCAGCGATCACATGCTCACCTGATGGGATTCATGTCAGGCCGACTGGGCTTGGAAACGGCTTTCACAAATTTCTCGGCAAGCTGAATTCTACAATCCAAACAAACAGTCTCTCTCAGAGGCAAGAAAGGACGCCTCCACCAGCACCCCTACTCCCAGGGCATTTTCACAGCTCCAGTAGGAGAACCTTCTGAATCTGCGGCAAGACTGCTCCAAGAGGTAGAACCCACGTCCCCCAGGAAGCCCGCCCTGCCCTTCTCGTCTTCATTCATGCCCTGCCCCTGTGGATTCTGACTTCTAATTTCACTATGTCGGTTGGTTTTCCTGAAGTGTGCCTTCAGCTGTACTCAGTCACCTCCACTAGAACTTCAAGTATCGTCTTTATTGTATGTGTCTGCCCTGTCACCCCAAACCGTGTACACCACAGTGCACCCGCTCAGATGAAGCAACTTAAATGGGACCACTGAAGCACAGGACATTTCTTCCGAGGAGTACCCCCTCTTCCCGCAAGGTCACCCTCTTGCTCAACCTTAACATAAATACCTCAACCTGAGCAGCTGTGGCAAAATGGAGTGTGCTGGTATCTCTGATAACCAGGGCCCAAGCCCTAGCAAACTCTGAAGTGGCATCAACCAGTGGGTGGGACAGGGGAATTCTCAGGATGTCGACCAGTGGAGAAGGCCTGGGTGAGGGGCCACACCTCAGGAAGCCGCTGTCCACCAAGGTGCACTGGCCTACCCCCACCCTCCCTACCCTGGGGCCCAGGTCAGACCGCTGGTTAAAGTGCTGCTCCCGGACATCGGTGCCATTCAGCACAAGGACATCGAGGATATGGATGGCACTGATCTTCCGCTGGGCCTTCCCCTAGAAGGATAAGTAAGTACACTGCCCACTCTGCCAGGCGTCAATCTTCAGCCCCCACTACCCACCACGGTATGTGGCTCCTTTCCACCTATGGCTGGGGGAAGGGTAGGGCTCTAAATGCAGGATATTTCCCGTCTCCCTCCCAGCTGCTTCTCAGCACCAGATTGGCCTGGGCTTCTGAGCAGGGGCAGATCCAAGCCATTGGGTGATGAGGCCTTGAACCTCAAACCCAGTGAGGCTGCTGCCATGGCACTCCAGACAGGATCTGGCTTACCCCCCTTGCCAACTGTTCCTACTGACTGTTCTGAATGTCACCATATAGATTTCATACTCATGGCTTCTGAGAAATAACAAGTCTCTTCTTTCCCAAGGGATTTCTGGTTTTTAGCAAAAACTAAATCAGCTGCTAAAAAAATACCCAGTAGACTCATCAGGGTCCTCAATGCACAGAGACAACTGAGGTCTCCTTTGACGCACAGAGACTTCGCTCCTCCTTACCTGAACCACTGTGGCTTAGAGCAACTGCTCTGGGAGAAGGAGTAATTATAAACCCTTTCCCTAGCCCTGGGCCCTGTCAGCCACCACGCAATGTAACCAAGTTAACTCAGGGCAAAAGGCCAAGTTCAGCAGCACCCCAGTCCCCTAGCTGCAGGGCTAACACCTGAGCAGAACCATCTCTGACCTCCCCTTTCAGCTCATGCACAATTTCCACAGACAGCAGAGTGTCCCGGGGCAGCTCTGTCTTCAGGTCTAGCTTGACCCAGCGGTCTGACTGGCGGCCATCCCATGTGTAGATCTGGGATTTCTACAGGCAGAGAGAAACAGCCAGGTAACGAAGACATGGCGATCAAGGGTAAGAGGCTTATTTCTCAAGAGCTTTTAGTTGGCAGCCTCACGCTGATGGGATTGGGAAATGTCAGAAGAAAATGTCTATGAGAGATTAAATCAATTATACTTTAGTCATAATGATAGTAGTGTTCTCCAGTGCCTAAGCAGATAAGAAGCAGACATCTGGCTCAGCCTTGGAACAGGCACAGGGCACCACTCAAAAGACCTAAGTCCATGATTAGAGGCTCTCAAAAATCCAGTTTCGTGTATGTCGAGGGTGGGTTTGTTGAAGGGTCTAGAGAGCAGAGGACAGGGTAAGTAAAATGAGAAAAAGACAAAGTGTGAGAGGGCACAAAAGAAGTAACTGAGGAAGACAGGATCAAATTATACAGAAACACAGGAGTTGAAAGAAAAAGCAATGACTTTACCCAGCTAAGTAAGATAAAGAGCTTGCCAAGGCTTTCCCTCACCTATATTTTGGACTCCAGGGGGCCCAGGGTAGGAACAGGGAGTATCTTCACAAGACGGGGGATGGCATGGGGTGGTGGTGGTATTGCAAGGAAATGGCTGCATGGGCTCAAGCCAGATTAGCCTCCAGACCATGCTACTAGCCTGGGAAGCTCTGTATCACAAGAAAAGTTGTAGTGTCCCTTTAGCAATGCACAGAGTTGAAGAAACAAACACATGAACAAATGAAAGAATAAATGAATGACACTTGGCAAACTCAGAGGAAGAAAGGAAATGAAGTTTCAAGAAATACATTCACTAGGTCAAAGCCCCAGCTACTTAGTGCCAAGAGAACATGCACCAAATGTGGCAGGCAGCTGTCCAGATTCCCACAAAGGGCAAACCCACCATCCCAAGCTGGGCAGGAAGCCAGCTGCAGACTTACCCCTAGGCCGATGAGGAACTTCTGCTCACTGCCAGACACCATGCAGCGGTAGTCAAACACAGGGCGGATCTTCTCCAGGGTTTTAGAGGTGAGCAGTGTGGGCTTGTAGCTGAAGATGTCAATCTCAGTGCCCTGCAGCCATGAGTCAGAGAAAACACTGCCAGGTTGGGGGAAGGGACAGTATGGGTGCCTATATGGGCTGAGGGCAGGCTTGACAAGGCAAGGGACAAGAAGCACCAGCTCTCTGAAATACGCTCCCCCGCATCGCCTTCTCTACCTAACTGTGTACTAAATGGGATCTATTTCATTTCATCTGCTTGGAGTGTTCCTGTAGGATCTATTAGGAGAGGCTGGGAAAGGAAAGAACACTGAGTCCTCAAGTACAGATCGATTTACCAGAACTATAAGAAAATGTCACCAGAATATAAAAGCTGCCCCTTCAATAAAACTAAAAGCAAGGATTCTCCAGCAGTTGGTTTGAGAATAGTTAAGTGATCTCTTTACCCCGTTAAGAAAAATGTACACATACTATTGTTTTGAGGCCATCTGAACCTCGGTCTCCAGTCCCTGACCCCTACAAAACCAGCACAATTGCCCATGATCTAGGCCAGATTTAAATGAGGCTCAAGTAAAAGCTGGAAGTTGAGTGGTAGGAAGAAACAGGGCAAAAGAACTCTGAGGACCAGCTCACCAGAAATAAGAGAACTTTGGGTTAGACCAGCCCTGCTGTGGGCATCCATGGCAGCTCCCTTGCTTAAGATCATCCCAAACTCCATGTCTCCTTTGTAGGCAAATCCCACAGGATCCTGAACCTGCCAGGATGACGCAGCCAGCACCACACTTTGGGTGGCTTGTGCCTGGACACAAGCACTGAAGATGAGAATCTTCTGTTGGCCTGACTGCTCTTGGGGAACTCAATACCCTATACCAAAGGTTCTCACTCGTGGCAGCCTTAGCTCTGCCCCTTAGAGCCCATGAGAAGTGCCTGCACAAGCCCTCGGGAGGCCATGCATCTGGGGCTTCAGTGGTACCATCCGTATCTAGAGACAGAACTCTAATTTTTTATTTCCACCACAGATACCAGTCTTACCTGGATCAGCTCAAAGAACTTTGATTTGGGGTCTGAGGAAGAAGGAGCCACACGAGCCTGGTCTGGGATCTGAAATAAGACAGCAAAGAGCTTTGACTTTCAAATGCCCTTTTGACCAAGGCCGTGTAAGAGTGTATGCAGGTGGAGGATAGGGTCAGACTGGGGAGGAATGGCACACAACAAAGGAGGCTGGGATGGCAGGGATAGAGGTGGATAATTCAGTCACTGCTCCCTTTTGGACCCTATGGTAGTGTATCCCAAAGGCTATTTCCTTTTCTCTGGGGCTCTCTGTGGTCAGTGCTGCTACACAGAGTCACCAGTTGCAAAAATGATGCCAGTCCACCTCCCCGCACCCCACCCCTTAGTCCTTTCTGACCCAGCTGCAGGGCCAAACCAGCAGTGAAAGGGCCAAAAAGGTAACTACCAACAATGCTAAGATGTCAACCTCCAGGGTGCTGTGAGGGTAGCAGATATTTTTGCATGTGGAGAGACCCTAAGGTGACAGGATTGGGAGTCAATTCCATTCTTCTCTACGGCTTCCCTGCCCTGATGCAGCAGTGGGTTGGGGGAGACACTCACCCCCCAGAGTCGGAGGCACTCCTTCCGGATCTCTGCCTGCCGAGGCTCACTCAGTGTCCTAGGAATATGAAGCCAGTTGGTGATTAAAATCTCTAAGAGGCACAGGAGTGCAGCCCCTGGGCACCCCTCATATCCCATGGAGTGGAGGCCTGAATGAATGAACATGTGAGTGTACACACAGACACCAAACTGCCACTGGCCCAGGGTGATTACAACACATGGAAGGCTCTCCTTTTGAAGACAGGAGCTCAAACATACATGAAATGGGATTACCTGCCCTTCTCATCACAATGGGAAAGGAGAACGTGCCCTCCAGACCACCTGGATGCCAGGGTCCTCCCCGACACCCCTTTTCAATCACCTATCAGCATGTTCTAGCCCTCTTCTGCTGACAGGGGTCACACTAAACCCATCCCAATGGATTCATCATGCCCCACAAAGCTGAATTAGCCTATGTTCACCCCTACCAGAGGTTTCTCTCATCAGTCCTACCTCTCCTCTCTTGATCAGTCTTTACATCGTGTCCCCTGAACATTATGTATTCTACTTGTCCTATTCCACTCTACACCCTCTGATGCCCTCTTGATAACTTTTCCCATATCCTTTTCCTGGGTTACTCTTATCTGCCCAAAGACAATGTAAAGTATCTGGGGACAAGGTTCATGTCATACACTTCTCTGGCATCCTTCAGAGACCATTGCAGACTATGAGATAAGAGTAGGTATTTTAAAGTATTCGTTGAAATGAAAAGAAAAAAAAAAAACAGCTTGTGGGGAGGAGAAAAGCAAGATGTTGAAATAGGTGGATTCTGAAAAGTGGGCAACACTCACGTGTCTTGAACAAAGGCATGGATTTTCGCCAGAGCTTTAATCTGTAGACTACAGTGGCTAAAAGAAAAAAAAATTATTTGATCTCAGGATTACCAGAAAAGACAGGCAACTGACATCAGGACAGAGAGGTTAAGCTAGAGCAGTGACCATCTGCATTTGGGGGAGGAGCTGGACAGTTAATTAAGAAACCCATACCTCTACCCCAAGGTGCAGTTAAGTGGGGCTCTCTGAAGGCTGAGAGTAGAACAGTAAAACTAAGTCACTCAGTTCTTAGATCCCAAGTCTTACTCAGAGGAAGCTTCTGATCCCAACCTTAAATAATCTGAAAGTAGTGGTGAACTCATTCAAAGCCCAGACTCAGTTCAACTACAGACTAAGCTTACTCGACCCACATATCCTAACAGCCACCCTTTCTACTTTAGTCTTCACTGTTCTTTACACACAATGTCTGGCATTTAATAAAAAATTATGAGGCATGTGGTAAAGCAAGAAAATGCTACCCACTGACGAAGGAAAACAGGCCAACAGAACAAGACTCAGAGATGGCCCAAATGTTAGAATTATCAGATGGAGCCTTTAAGATAACTGTTAAAGATAACATGTTAAAAGACCTAGTGGTAAGGGTGAATGACATATACAAAAAGGTGAAGATTTTCAGCAAAGATATAGAAAATATATTTTTAGAAGGCAGATAGAAATTCTAGAAATGAAAATATGTTAGAGATGAATAATTATTTTGCTGGGATTAGCAGACTGAACATAGTAAAGAACCAGTGAACTTGAGGACAGATATGTCAGCAGAAACCCAAACTGAAACATAAGAGAGGAAAAAAAGCGAAAAGAAAAACAGATCATCTAGGTATCAGGGACAATAGCAAACTGCTTAACATGAACATAATTGGAGTTCCAGAAGCAGAGGAAGGAATAAAACAACATATTAGGCCAGGTGCAGTGGCTCACACCTGTAATCCCAGCACTTTAGGAGGCTGGGGCAGGTGGCTCACCTGAGGTCAGGAGTTCAAGACCAGAATGACCAACATGGCAAAAGCCCATCTCTACTAAAAATACAAAAATTAGCCAGGCATGATGGTGGGCACCTGTAATCCCAGCTACTCGGGAGGCTGAGTGAGGCAGGAGAATCACTTGAACCCTGGAGGCAGAGGTTGCAGTGAGCTGAGGTCGTGCCACTGCACTCAGCCAAGGCAACAGAGCAAGACTCTGTCTCAAAAAAAAAAGAATAAAACAACATATTGACAAACAAATGGCCAAGAAATTTCCCAAACTGATGAATGAAATCAATCCAAAGATCCAAGGTCAGTGAACCCCAAGCAGAATAAATACAAAGAAAACCACATATATCAAGGTTGACATACTAAAAATAAAAGATAAAATATTAAAAGCAGCCAGGGGGGAAAAAGACACATGACGTACAGGAAAACAATAGAAATAACGGCTGACTTCTCATCAGAAACAAGGGAGGCAGAGAACCATGGAATTGTATCTTTAAAGTGCCAAGAGAGAAAACATCAACCTCAAATTCCATACCCAGTGAAAATATCCTTCAAAAATGAAAGGGAAATAAATACATTTTCTTTAAAAAGTTTTTAATTTTTTTTTGAGACAGAGTCTCACTCTATCACCTAGGCTGGAGGGCAATGGCTCACTCTTGGCTCACTGCAACCTCTGCCTCCTGGGTTCAAGTGATTCTCTTGCCAGACAGAGTTTCGCCATGTTGGCCATGCCAGTCTCAAGCTCCTGGCCTGAAGTGATCCACCTGCCTCAGCCTCCCAAAGTGCTGGGATTACAGGCATTAGCCACCATGCCCGGCCTAAATACATTATTATTATTTTGAGACGGAGAATTGCTCTCTTGCCTAGGCTGGAGTGCAATGACATGATCTTGGCTCACTGCAACCTCCACCTCCCAGGTTCAAGTGCTTCTTCCGTCTCAGCCTCCCGAGTAGCTGGGATTACAGGAGCCCACCACCATGCTGGGCTAATTTTTGTACTTTTGTAGAGACAAGGTTTCACCATGTTGGCCAGGCTGGTCTCAAACTCGACCTCAGGTGATCCACCTGCCTTGTCCTCCCAAAGTGCTGGGATTACAGGTGTGAGCCACTGTGCCCAGCCTAAATACATTTTTAAATAGACAAAAGCAGGAAATTAGTCTCCAGCAGACTTGTGCTACAAAGACAGGCTAAAAAAAATTCTTTAGGCTAAAGCAAAATGATTCCAAATAGAAATATGGTTCTACAGGAAGGAATGAAGAATACCAGAAAAGGTAAGTATGTCAGTAAATACCAAGGACCTTTTTTAAAAAAGCTAGATATATATGTGCATGCACGCGCATCTTTAAAAGACAATAAATGGTTTAAAGTAAAAATAGTAACAATATAAAGTAGGGTTTATATAAAAACAAAAACACAAAGACAAAAGAACAATAGCATATATAGTGTTGTAAGGTTCCTAACCTGTTCATAAAGCAACGAAATATTTTTGGAAGGCAGACCATGATTAAAGGTGCATATTGTAATCTCTAGAGCAACTGAAACATAGCACAAAAAAGGCATTTAAAAAAAAACCCAAGGGGATAAAAGGAATACTAAAAAATACTGAATTAGTCCCCCCCAAAAAAGGAGGGAAGAAAGGCAGAGAGGAACAAAGAGCAGAGAGGATAAATAGAAATCAAACAACCAAGATAGGGGATTTAAAGTCAAACATTAATAATTACACTCAATGTAAATGTACCAATCACCCCAATTAAAATGCTGAGACTTTTATCCAGGTCAGACTGGACAAAAAGGTAAGACTCAACCACATGCTGTCTATAACAAACACATTTACTTGTAAAGAAAAAGGCAGAAGGACAAAAAAAGACCATACAGCACTAAGCTAAAGAAAGCTTATGTGTGTATATTAATGTCAGATAAAGCAGACTTTCAGACAAGGAGTATTACTGGAGATAAATAGGGTATTTCATAATGATAAAAGGTCAATTCATCAAGACGACAAAATTATCTTAAATGTGCATATGCCTAATAACAACCCAAATAGCTGAAGAACTGACAAAACCAATGGGAGAGACAGACAACCCAATAATCATAGTTAAAGACTTTAACAACCCTGTAGCAACTGACAGAATAAGTACTCAGAATATCAGCTAAGATTTAGAAGATTTGAAAAACACTATGAACCAAGTTGACCAAATTAACATTTATAGAGCATTATACCAAGCAACACCAAGATAGAGCACATGATGGGCCATAAAATAAGCCTCATTAAGTTTCAAAGGATCAAAATCATACAGAATACATTCTCTGAGAATGGTGTGACTAAATCTAATAGATATCTTGAAAATCCTAAATTACCTGAATATTAAATACAACACATATGCATAATCCAGGAATCAAAGAACAAATCATAAGGAAAAACTTTAAAATATATTAGCTATATGATAATTAAGACTCATATCGGGATTCCATATTTGGGCTCCCTTCTACAATCTCATGGAAGCTTTTCTCTCTTTTTCTTTCTCCTTTTTCTCTTTCTCAGCCTAAATAAATCACTTTCTGCAAAAACTCTTTGGGGTCCGATATTTACTTGCAAGCGTACCACGCCTGGTGTGGTCCCCTCTCCCATTCTTGGGTGAGAGAGACCAAGAGCCTGGAAGAACAGCCCACCTCCCCCGGGTCCCACAACCCGGCAACAAATATTGGCAAGCCAGCCAAGAGCGCAGCTTAAGAAAACTGTTACTTCGGAGGGGTAAGCGAGTCAGACCCCTTTCCCTTGAAATCTGTCCTGTCGCTTTAAGGAAACACCAGAGTGGCCGCTCCGAGCCGCAGGGGCAGGACCCAGCCTGTCTTTAAGCAGCGCAGGCCAGCCAAGTTTAAATGAAGGCACGATCTCTTTCTCCAATCTCTCTCTCTCTCTCTCTCTCTCTCTCTCTCTCTCTCTCTCTGCCTCCCTCCCTCCCTCCGTCTCTTGGTTGTATCCATATTTGGGTCCCCTTCCACAATGTCGTGGAAGCTTTTCTCTCTTATCTTTTTCTTTCTCCTTTTCCTCTTTCTCTGCCTAAATAAATCACTTTCTGCAAAAAAAAAAAAAAAAAAAAAAAAAAGGGACTCAAAACAAAATGTAGGAGATTCAGCTAAAGCATCCTTTTTTTTGAGACAGGGTCTCGTTCTGTAACCCAAGCTGGAGGGCAGTGATTCAATCTTGGCTCACTGCAACCTCCACCTTCTGGGCTCAAGTGATCCTCCTGCCTGAGCCTCCTGAGTAGCTGATACCACAGGTGCAAGCCACCATGCCTGGCTAATTTTTGTATTTTTTGTAGAGACAGGGCTTCACTATGTTGCCCAGGCTGGTCTCAAACTCCTGAGCTCAAGTAATCTACCTGCCTTACCCTCCCAAAGTGCTGGGATTACAGGTGTGAGCCACCATGCTTGGCCCTAAAGCATCCTTAAAGGGAAATTGTAACATTAAAAAAAATAATATATTGGTTCTTTACACATGTGCAGTAGTGGTAAAAATAATAATAATAAATACATATGTATATGTGCAGAAATAGAAAAACCCATCCTAAAATTTATATGGAATCTCAAGGGACACCAAGATTGTTTAATCTTGAAAATGATGAGCAAAGTTGGAGAACTCACACTTCCTGATTTTAAAACTTCCTACAAAGCTACAGTAATAAAAACTGTCTACTAACGGCACACAGACAGAAACATAAGCCAATGGAAGAGATAGGCCAGAAATAAACTCTTTAATGGTCAAATGATAGATGCCAAGACCAATCAATGAGGAAAAGGCAGTGTTTTCAACAAATGGGGCTAGGAAAAATGGATATCCACATGCAAAAGGACCCTTACCTAATACTATACACAAAAATAAAATGAATCAAAGATCTAAATGTAACAACAGATAAAACTGTAAAACTCTTAAAACTGAGGAAAGCTTAATGACATTGAATTTAACAATGATTTCCTGCATATAACACCAAAAGCACAAGGAATAAAAGAAAAAAATTGGTAAATTGTATTACATCAAAATTTCAAACTTCAGTGCATCAAAGGACACAATGGAGTGGGGAAAAAACCCTACAGAATGGCAGATGATATTTTCAAATCATATATCTGAAAAGTGATTAATATGCAGAATATATAAAGAACTCCTACAATTCAACAACAACAACAATTCAAAACAGCCAAAGGTCAGCCGGACATGGTGGCTCATGCCTGTAATCCCAGCAGTTTGGGAGGCATAGGTGGGTGGATCACCTGAGGTCAGGAGTTCAAGACCAGCCTGGCCAACATGGTGAAACCTGTCTCTACTAAAAATACAAAACTTAGCTGGGCATGGTGGCGGGTGCCTGTAATCCCAGCTACAAACAGGACCTTTATCCAGAATGTAAAATAATTCCTGCAACTTAATGAAAAGGCAAATCAATTTTTGTAAATGGTCAAAAGACTTGAAGAAACACTTCATAAAAGAAGATATACAAATAGCCAATAAGCACATAAAAAGGGGTTCAATATCACTAGTTGTCACAGAAATACAAATTGAAACCACAGTGATATAACACTACACCCCACCAAATGGTTAAAATAAGACTGACAATACCAAATGCTGACAAAGATGTAATCAGAACTTCATACTTTGCTGGATGGAGAATAAAACAATATATAAAAATTGTTTTATTGTTTATATATATAATATACATACATACTATATACATTGTTTTATTGTACACACACATACACATACACACACACACATAGTGCTTTAGAAAACTACATGGTATTTTTAAATAAACATACATCTACCCTATGATCCAGAATTTCCCACTCAGGTATTTACCCAAGGGAAATTAAAACATCTGTCCACCAAAAGCTTTGTACAGTAGCAGCTTTATTCATAACAGCCCCAAACTGGAAACATCTCAAGTGGCCATTGACAAAAGAATCCCCATACAATGCAATGGAATACTAGTCATCAATAAAAACAAACAAACTAACACAATATGAATGAATCTCAAAAACATAATGAGGAAAAAATTCCAGACACAAAAATGCATTCTGTATGATTCCATCTATACAAAGTTCTAGAACAAGAAAAACTAACCTGTGGTGATAAAAATCAGAAGGGGGATTACTTTGGGGTTGGCTGAGTAGGGGTACAAGGAAATAACCTTAGGTGATGGAAACGTTTTTTATCTTAATAGGGATATAGGCTACAAGGATATATGCATTTGTCAAAACTGATTGAAGTATATACTTAAGATCTGCATTTCACTTTCAGAATTATACCTCAACTTTTTTAGAAAAAGAAAAGTGGTTGGTTCTAGAGTTGCTTAAACACTCTGTGCTACTGGAAGCATTGAAAAGAAGTCCAGTTCTGCCATGCATCTGTGCACACTTGTTCAGCCAAAAGACATGTTCCATAATCCAGAAGTGTTATAAAGCCCCAGCCAGGTGGGTCCCTGGGTCTGTTTGCTTCCTCATCTATAACATGCTGAAGTTTACTGTCTGTTCCACCTTGGTGCCTACCAATGCTATCAAAATGAGGGAGCTTATATGGCAGTACTGTGGAAAGTTAAAACACCAGCTAATGCTGGAAAAACAGGAAAGAATAGGATAAAGACTTCCTCCCCTTCTATGATTCTCCAGGGCCACCTCTATCTTCAAACTTCTCTGGGAGACTTGAAACTGGACCCTTAACTAAGGCCTTTCCAACACCTGTTTGGCCCCCTAACAGAGCACTTTCTATTGATTCACTGCTTCTATACAACCCTCCAACCTATCTCCAAAAACTATTTTCTAAGTCCTGCCCCCTGAGAAAACTAAGCCAAATGTCACAACTTTAAATTATTACCACTAACAAAGAGTGGGGAAAACAAAGATACAGAAAACAGCATTCGGATCACCAGCTGGGGAACTCATGAACTGGCAAAAGTTTGGGCACTTGCAAAGCATGTTATACACATGCTTTCTATCCATCTCCTGCTTCCAAACAGGGGACTTCACCAGGCAAAAAGCATGATGGTCTTTTACAAACAGCGGCAATTAAAGGGAAACTACTCCTGCCTCCAAGGACACGGGCTGCTCTCTGTCAGCTTTCACTGTCACACACAGGCTCCTGCAGGCAGGCCTATACCAGCTAGGCACCTACCTGCCACCCTTGGGACAGGGCATGGCAGCAGGATGAGGGTCCCTGAGGGTAACTAAATGAAGTCCCAGGGAGCCCTGGAACCAGCAGAGCATACCTAGTTGCCAATTTGTCAGGGCTGACAAAGTGATACCAAGAGCCAACCATTCAGTCTTTCACTCTCTGGTCTTCCTTAGGACCTCAGTGGTACCAGCAAAAAACAGCCCGTTGGCTTACCTCTCATTGGACCGTATCATGTAGTCAGTAAATTCATGGTCTCCCTTGATCACCTCCAGGGGGACCACCAAGTTGACGTCAGAATCAGTGTTCCGCAGCTGATTGAGTTTAATATTTACTGCGAAGAGGTAATCCCGAACGTCATCTATGCCCACCTTCAGGCCCTTGCACACCACATACCTGGCAGGAGATACTCTGTCACTCCACTGAGCAAGGGCTTCCTCTCCACACATTCCTTTCCCCGCAACCCCTTGTGGAATCTCAAAGCTTAACAGCTTCCCTCTTCAACCCTTTGTGGTGCTAAAGTTCCCCTCAAATCCTTCCCTGTTAAGCTCTATTTCCACTCTCTATGTCAGTGGTTCCCAGCTTCCCAGTGACAGACTGGCTGCATCACAACCACCTGGGGAGTCTGTTAAATTACAGACCTAATGAATCAAACTCTCCCAGGAGAAGGCCCAGAAATATGTGTTTGTAACAAGCCACCTGGCAATTCTGATTGGTTGCATTTTATCTCACCTCGTGTGTGGGCACTGTCACACTGAGACACCAGTAGTGCCTCTGGATAGCAGCAGCCCCTTGCCCCTTCCCAGCCCATGTCCCTCCAAGTGTCCCTACTATTGGTCACCTTCTCCTGGGCCAAGCTGAGAATCCCTCACATAAGCATAGAGAATAAGGCTTGGGAGAAGGAGGCAGAGGCTAAACTAGCACATCGCAAGACCAAAAGATCCAGGAATCCTGAATCCTGTTGGCTCTCATCACTTCTTTGAAGTCAAGGTTTTAAATGTAGCTTAAGAGGTCATGCTAGAGAGATGCACCATGATTCGCTGTTATGACATTTAGCCAACGAATCTGGCTAATATAAAGAGAAAGTCTTCACCTCTCTGAGTTGGCAGGGCGGCTGGTAATAGGCTTGAAGAGACAAACTCGTTCAAAGCAGCAGTACAGCAGGTAGACAAGCCCCACACTGAACGGTGTGAACAGGTCAAAGGTTTTACAGATGAAGTGGCCTCCTGAATTAAAGAGAAAACATCAAAAGCAGCCAATGGGTCTATTCTAGGAGATGGGTGAAGTAGTCTTGGGAGTAAATATGACGAAGTCAAGGAACCAGCACCTGGGCCCATTAAAAATCAGAGACAATTTAAGGGAGAGAACCAGCTTTGGACGGGACTTTGAGGATTCCACAGCCCTTTCTTTCCTAAATTACTCATTTAGCTACCTGTCATCTCATAGAAGCAGATTTTTTAACTTCCCAACCAACCCCTTGTACATGCTCTTGTCCAGTAGGGCGTCTAGTGAGTCCTGGGGTAAGGAGACAGCTGAGGAAGTGTCACCTGTCCGGACAATGGACAGCGCCATGAGGAACTGACACAGCAGCAGCTGCTTGCTGAGGATCTCCTGCAGGTTCTCCTGTCCCTCCACCGAGAAACCCTGAAATGAGAGCACAAGGAATGGGGTGGGAAAGAGAAAGGAGAAGGACTGAGAATAACATCACTACCTCGTCTTCACAAGAGTTCTTAAAGTGTTTTCATTGATCACTATCGGACTGATGAAGAAGCAGCTCAGCACTGAGTTACTTCAGAAGGTCACTGGGCTTGTTCAATGGAATAAGCACAGGACCCAGGCCTATGACTGGACCAGCTCCACTGTCCTGCTCTATCATTCCCATGGGATGGAACCAAGCCTGCTTTTTCAAGGAGATGGTTTAGAAAGTGTTTTAACTCGTGGGAATCCAGGGAAGAGTAAGGCAGAACAGAGGCAAAATATTGGCTAGTCACAGGTCAACCACAACATAGGAAACAGAATGCTCTGGTGAGTCCTAATAAGACCAGGGAGTGAGTGCAGTGAGAACATACCGCTTTGGTTTTCTCGTCTGGTGACAGGAGAAAAGTTAACTCTCCTAGTCACAGTAATCTATCTCTCTCTCTGTTGACTCAGGTTTTACTTACAATACCCCCTTTCCTGTCCTAAGACCACGGTGCCTCTTTCCTCCAGCTGGCAGACTCTCTGGCCAGGGTATTTACTGAAAGAATGTGTGATGCTATTTCTAGACTTGTCTCCCTCCTTGTGCGATCCCAGTAGGAGACACAGAGCCAGGCTTCCATAAAAGTAAAGGAGGCCAGGGACATGGGGTGGCAGAGTATTGTTAAATGGGGATAGTTTCTGTTTTGCAAAATGAAAAGTTTGGAAAATCTGTTGCACAACAGTGTGAATAGACTTAACACTACTGTTAACACTTAAAAATAATTAAGATGATCAAATTTGTTTTTTACAATTTAAAAAAAAAGGGAAGTTGCCCTCTATGAAACAGGCCCCAGCCAGACCAGGTCTCCCTGACTCAGTTCTACAAAAGTGAGAGCTAAGGACTCAGGATAAAAAAAATGTTTAGCAATGTCTTCCAGACTTAAAGACACTTCTCAAAATGCATGCCTGATTATGGGGTCAATTAAAAAAAAAAAAAAAAAAAGCCCAGGTCACCCTCTACACTGCTAAAGAAGAAAGCCCTTGAGTTCGCAACTCTAGCTACCGCACTGCAACAGCTGCCTCAGAAGCGCTATCAGACTCCCTCATCTGCTCAGCCAGAGCAGTCCCTCCCTTACGGCCAGCCCCAAGCCTGTCATCTGTTGTTCCCTGCCATGCACAGTGCTTTGGTGAGCCTGGGCATCTCTGGATATCATGCTGACATCATGCCCACCTTCCCTCACCGTCCTCACAGCTACTGCTTGAGAGGCCACCCAAAGAGCCCAGAGGCTTTTCTCAACTTTAGCTATATGACCCTGGAGCACTGCCACATTGTCTGTCCTTTCTCTAGAGTAAGTGGTGGCTCACTCCAGAAAGGAACACCTGCATTGTCAGATTACTGGGTGAGAGCTTCTGCTGAACAAAGCTGCAATGGGCTTCCCTCTGTGCCTCAAGCAGCTGCCCGTAGACAAGGCCTCTTGAACATTCACTTTAGCCCAGCCCTGACAAGAGCCTCCTGTGGATTCCCCTCTGCTGCTGTCTTTGGTTAGGCGGCCATCTGTCAGCCTATGAGAGGCTTATGGGTGACCACATATAGACAGCTTCCACCAGCAGCAACACCAAGATCAACCTGCTCCAGGCAAAGGTATCCACAACATCACAGTCTCTACAAAATTATCATAAAAAATATGTACAAAAAGAATAAAAATGCATTCCCTACTATTTGAATTGTGAAATACCATCTTTGGGGGCAGCTAAGGAACCAAACCAAACAAAAACAATTCTCAAACCTCTAAAATAACAAATCCTTAATGTATCAGTCTATGGAAAAAAGGTAACCTACCCCATCAGCCATCAGAAAGTGGACACCCTTGCGATCTGTGTTATCCAGGACAAAATTCCGAAAAGCAGAGATGTTCTCTGGGCGGGTGATATCTCCATCTCCATCAATCCCACCTTCACCTGTCAGAACACAAGAGTCGTAGTGAGTTTATATACATGTCAGGAGATGGGACGTGAGTGCTCTGGGACAGTGAACACAGGCATTAGGTGTCTCAAGAACTAGGACCCATCCTGCAAGGCTGCCTTACAGTGATGGACCAGAAGGAAGAATAGTACCCTGCTATAATGAAACACAGTCCCCAAGGAGTTGACCAGCCAAAAGTCATCAACTCTTGGGCCTTTCTCTTCAAGACTCAAGTTCTGTTTAAGGCACCTACATGTAGGCATCAATTTTTTAACAAGTACTGTTTAGAAAGGACTTAGGATTTGCTGCCAAATTACAATCAACATAGAGCAGAGGGACTGCTATGGGGTTGCCGAGCTGTCTGCAACCCAGTGCATTCCGCACCTGGCACAGAGGTCTAGAGATGGGTGTGGGGTTTGTATTTGTTAATAATCCTGCCAGTTCTCAGCCAGAGATCAGGCAGTTTCATTATCTCCTCCCACCACAAAAGCAGAGTGCTCCTGAAAGGAGGAATTAATATGGCCTTGATGAGAATCTGCTGAGGGAGTGTTTGACCTGTATTCTGCAGGCTCAGGGTAAAAAGGGATAGTCCAGAGGGAACCAAGATTCTGACATGAACTGTGAACCCCAGGTAAGAGACCTAGGAAAGAAGACATGCCATGTGGATAACAACTGCTTCTGACCTGAAGTCCCCATAGAGGGGCTGTCCCTCATACCTCCTAGTACCCTCCTCAGTGTCCCTACCATAGTAGGGTTCGAAGAGTTCACTGGAGGCAGAGTAGAAGTCCTCCAGCTTGAAGTCATTAGGGCCCTTCAAAGTCATTCCAAAGCCCTTTGCATGCCACTTCTTCCTCCACAGCACATACTCTGAGAAGCCGCCTGGGCCTGCGCAGACATCAGCAAAGTACAGAAGCTCAGCTTCCCGGTCCTTCACCAGTGGCTTCTGCAAAGGCAAGTGGAAGACAGAGAGGAAGAAAAACAAGACAGCTCAATGGAGAACAGGAAGAAGAATGCAGGGAGTAAAATAAGCCTTTCAGCAAGTACAATCCAGACCTCCCACCATGGCTATAGCACCCAGGAAATGTATCATCTGGTGATCAATGCCCTTTAGTGTTGCCTCACCCACCCTCAAAATACCCACAACACCTATCACATCACCAGGCCTAGCTCACACTCCTCATAAAAACATCTTCATTGAGCTAGGCACAGTGGCTCATGCCTGTAATCCCAGCACTTCGGGAGGCCGAGAGGTAGATCGCCTGATGTCAGGGGTTTCAAGACCAGCATGGCCAACATGGCAAAACCTCATTTCTACTGAAAATACAAAAAATTAGCCAGGCATGGTGGTGCACGCCTGTAATCCCAGCTACTAGAGAGGCTGAGGCAGGAGAATTGCTTGAACCCAGGAGGCAGAGGTTGCAGTGAGCTGAGATTGCACCACTGCACTTGAGCCTGAGACAAAGCAAGACCCTGTCTCAACAAAAACAAAAAACAAAAACATCTTGATGGGTATCTGACTGTGCATTTTTTATATCTCAGAGTCTTTTCCTCACCACAGCCGGCCTTTCAAGGGTCCTACTGTACAGAATACGCCCCACATTACAGATAGGGAAAAAGAAGCACGAAAATACAAAGTCACAAAGTAATCTTTTCACAGCCAGTCTGCAACAAAGCGAAATCAGAGTCCAGCTGACCTATCCTCTAGACTCGAGTCTTCCTGTCCAACCAAAGGCTGGGGGACTCTAACATCACCTTCTCCCAGCCACAGGAACCCCCCCTTTCTCCATCATAGCCTCTGTCTTCCTTTCTCCCCTGCCTCCTTGGCTCTCCCAACCACCTTTTAAAAAATCCCAATTAACTTTTTATTTTGGAATAAGTTTAGATATACAGGAAAGTTGCCAAGATAGTACAGAGTTCCTGTACCCCTTACCCAGTTTCCAGTTTTGTTAACACCTTACACCATGGTATGTTTGTCAAAACTAAGAAACCAACATTGATACATTACTATCAACTAAACTCCGGACTTCATTTAGATTTCACTAATGTCCTTTATGTCCTTTTTCTGTTTGGGAGCCAATCCAAGATACCACATTGCATTTGGCCTCCCTCCTTTTTTGCGCTCCCTTTCTTCTTCTCCTGCCCAATGCTGGGTGGGGGGTTGGGGTAGGGCACAGTTGGAAGCTGACAAGACAAGAGAGGGAAGGAAATGCTGGTGTGCTACAACAGCAGCTTCCAGGCAACACTTGGAGCACCAAACCAGCTCAGGACTGACTAATCATCATTTGAATTTTGGCATCATTACACATTTGTGGCCCCTTGAGTAGCCTTCGCTCTCTCCCCTACTTTTTTTGTTTTGTTTTGTTTTTTGGCCACGAGGTCTCGCTCAGCCGAGGCTGGAGTACAGTGCAATAATAGCTTACTGAAACCCTGAACTCCTGAGCTCAGGCAATTCTCTTGCCTCAGCCTCCTGAGTAGATGGGACCCCAGGCACACCCTACCACGCTTAGCCAATTTTTTTTTTCCTTAGAGGCAGGGTCTTAGTATATTGCCCAGGCTGGTCTTAAACTCCTGGGTTCAAGCAATCCTCCCACTTAAGCTTCCCATAGTGTTGGAATTACAAGTGTAAGTCATCATGCCCGGCCTAGCTTTATCTCTTAACCTCACATTTATGCTAAAGCCGGTACTGGCCCACATTGTATGTTTATACTTCTCTTATATGCAAATGCTAGGTATGCTCTTACCCATACCTGAGCCCTAGACAGTGAAATTCTACCCACCCTCCACAGCAGAGAGGATGAACCATTTGCACTGGTGACAACAAAAGGCTGAGTTCTAAACTGCCGAAGACTACAGTTGGCCTCAGACCATGATGAACACTCAGCCAGAAGGGGCTTAGGAACCTCAGTCTTCCCTCTCTGCAGGTTCAGCACAGCTGAGTGCTGGTCCGGAGTTCTGCAGCTGCTAGTTCACGATCAGAAAGCTTTAGGGGAAACACTCACAAGAAAGAAACAGACATACTAATGTTTACAACCCAATCACTTCTAGGTGAGGTGGGCCTTTCTTCTGATGATAGCTACTCTAGCTTTATCAAAATACTGAAAAACTCTCTGGAGAAAGTGTCTTTAGCTAAAAATAAATGTCATCATCCTGTGACAAGCCCACCCCAGGCATGCTGGGTCTTAATCGTTCTTTCCCCACTTCCCTACTATGCCACCCAGGGATTCTTTGTTCCTGAGCCATCAATTATTAATCTTTTTGGATTATATTCATTTGCACACAAAAAAGACCTAATGGTATGTAGCATCTTCAAGTCAGGCCTGGTGGTGATGCATCAGGGGTCATGAGTTTAAGCCCTGTACATACTGCAAAGAGGGAAAATAAGGTTCCCTGCCACTGGCCATGCCCTCTGAGTGAACCACTGGTCCAAAGGAAGATTGGGAGAAGGATGCGGAATGATCAGTGAAAGCACTTTAGCCCTGAAAAGCAGGCATGAGTATGACCTCGTTCTGTGTGGCATTTCAAGATGTGTGGCCCTTAAGGTCATGGCCAGGAAGTCTTTTCACAGAAAGAACAGCTGGGGTTCTTAGTCCTGCCACTTAATGAATGCAGTCAAGGGCAAGCACACAATTTAAGTCATTAAGCTTGAGCTTGCTCAATTATAAATGGGGACTAATGCAGGTATTTCTCCAGGCTGTTGCAGGACTAAATAAAGTATCCTATATTGAAGAGCTTTATAAACTGTAAAGTATTAAATAAATGCAAGACCTATTATAGTCAATCAGATGAAGTTCCTCAGAGTCAAAACTCTTATCCTTTTTCATGTTTTTCTCTTTCCAGTGCTGAGTACAGCAGTACTCCACACTCAATGGAAATTAGACAAATGATCTCTAAGTTCCTCTTAGCTAGGACTCAAACTTAAAGATCTACATTCAGTTGCCTTCTGCAATGCTTCACAGACAATGTTGTCTCAACAACATCCCCAGGCATGCAAACCCCTGACATAATGTAACAGTTTATAATATGCTTCCATATATGCCAAGGATCTAAATTTCCCTCCTTCGTCTCTTCCAGTTACTGCTTATAGCTTCTTTTCCTCTCCTTGCCCCTTTTCTCCTTTTACCATAACCTGCAGCACCACAGACCTACTTAAAAACTTCAGAGTCCACTCTCCCCATCACCCATTACCACCACCTAACCTATCCACATTCCAAGCTTCAAATTCTCCTGCTCTTCGTCTGTAATTTGCCTGACCCAAGAGCCACTATGACCCTAGCAAACGTGGGCATGTGCCTGGGCCTTCAGCCACTCCTCTACTGCTGGGGACTGCTCTAGTGTCTCTGCTTGCCTGAAAACCACATGGAGCCTGTTGGGCTTGGCTGTAACTCTGGTCCTCAGGGGAAAACGGAAATGAAAAGAGAGAGGAAAACACTAGGGACTCAAGAGAAATCACTTTTTTTACAGTGGAGCGTAGAGAAACATCTCTGAAAGGGCAATTCTCCATGGCCACTAACAATCAATTCAGGTCAAAAAGCTGCCTGAAGCATTACAAACACGGCTGCCTTTTGCTATGTAACTGACATCTCTACCCTAGACCTGAATGGTACAACCCTGGTGCCTACTTCATTTTCATGACAGCAAAAGGCAATAACCAGATACCAGCTGCTGGAGGCATTTATATTCAAAAGCCAAAAAAGACGCTGTGACTTCCCATCAGCTTGACAGAGCTCCTCTGCCAGGCAGGGGTTTAAAGGAAATCATTTGGAGCTCAGAAAATTAAATCAACATTATATCAACCTAATTTTCTCAAGATGCTAATTCCAAGAGCCCTTTTGTGCTGCCTGCTGGTACTAGAGAATGGGGAGGGAGACCTGGGAGCGAAAAATGAGTAATGGCTGGAGGGGCTACATGCCAGTTTTTCCAGCAAGGAGGACGCAGTTAGGTAGGCGGAGCTGCAACATTAAAGAACTTGGAAAATAAGTTTCTTTAGCCAGTGGATAATCAGGGGGTCTAGTGGAATGAGAGTGAGTGAAGCAGAAACAGGTTTGGGGATAGTAGCTGGCTCTTGGACCTGTCACTGCTAAGAAAAGTAACTTTCTAATACCGGTAAAAATGCTTTGAAACCCTTAAGGGAATTCTAGAATGAAATTTCCTTTTTTTTCTTTCTCTATCACTATGGAGAGTCTATGTTCAGAGAAATGAGATGCAGCAGAGTAGAAAATCATTTTGCTTTACCACTTCCTGAGAAGGGCCAAAGCCTTATAATTATGATCCCACACAAAGCTTGTTCAGAGAAGCAGAGAAGGAAAGCCGCCCAGTCTGAAATTACGGTCTTAGTGCTGGGACAAATCTTAAGAGCCTTTTGGTTCTACCTCAGCCCTCTGACAGGTTGGTAGGGCTCACTTCAGAATGAGGCAGCTGAGGCCCAAAGACAGTCTAAACTTAAGTGATCCCTCCTGCTTCATAAATATTACCTCCCTCCCCACCGCATTCCAACAACACAGGCTAGATTTTCAGATACAATACTGATTTTAAACAAATCAGTGAAAATGCCCACTGAAATGCCCACATTTCATCCAACACTCAAACCATATTTCCCAGTACTCCCTTCTCATATCAGAAACAGCACCCAAATTAGGTGATATCACCAAGTTTCAATTTGGAAAATAAGCTTGCAGTAAAAAAAAAATTTCACCCTTCTATTCTACCTTCTGTAGGGTTAGGGGCTTGGATTCCAGGACTGAAGCCCTGGAGACAACTGCTTCACTCCTGGGACCACAGAAGCACTGTGGGACTCTATCTGAGGAGCTCAAAGCAAAATATCTCCATCACATAGCCAGAAAACTCTCCTGGCATTGAAGAAATGGCAGTGACTAAGCTACTGAAGCTTAAACCCACTTGGCACCATGAATTCAGAAGCAGAATCTTGTTCTCACCCCATAAGAGTCCCTCGGATTTGTGAACATGCGATCAAACACAAAATCCATGTTAGCCATCTTCATTGCTGCCCTGCAATAAAGCAAGACAGAAAAGTACCAGATGTATGGAAAACTATGCTCAATTGAAAAGGCAGAGCAGGGAGCATCAGGGGAGGGAAGCGAAATGTCAGCAAACCTGTTTAGAAAGAAGACTCCTCGGATCATCTCGTAGGGATTGGCCCGAGTCCGAGCTCGCCGCATCTCTTCCCCATCCAGGACATCAAACACGCTCTGCCCAGAGAATCAGAACCTCAAGGTGAGCTCCAGCATAGGAAAGGGGTCTTAAGAGCCTGCAATGCCCAACTCACAGCCCTCCAAGGAACAAGGTTCCTGTGGCATCTCAGCTCTGCAATGTCTTATTGTGTGACCCTAGACAGGTTACTCAATCACCCTCTCGACTACCTTGCTGGTAAATTGGTTAAAAAAAAAAATGTAAGCAGGTGCCTGGCATGTGGCAAGTGGTTAAAAAACAGCACCCACTGCTACATACAGAGTCACCTCTGGGCATTGCTAATCCTCATAGCAAATCTGTTTCTCCATCCCATACCAGCAGCTACTTTTCCAGGGATCAAAGTTCTGATATGAAGGCTTACCTGACTAGAGCTCATTTACAGAAAGGAGAAACAAACAAACAAGACCAGGGTTTCCTGATGGCACCTACCACACAGTAGCAATCCCTTCTCCTCTCAAACTCCCCTGATCAATTTCCTCTCCAGATAAAGAAATCCTCACATTACCTGAGTTCCAGTCACCTTATGGATAATCCCAACCTTATGCCTGCCAAAAAATAAAAACTGTGAGGCTAGTCTGAGGCCTGCCTTCTTCTCCAGCCCATTTCCTCCTCAGAGTTTCCCTGGCTCATTCTGCCCCAGACAGTGTGCTTCCCAATCAGGCCAAAAAGTGTCAAGGGGAGGCTAACATTCACCAAGGCACTTCACACCACTATTTCATTAAGCTCTCACAACGACCCTGAGAAATGAGTATTTTCTACTCATTTTATAGATGAGGAAACTCAAACTCACAGACTAAAGGAACTGGGCCAAGGTTACACAGCAAAAGAATTGTAGATCTTGGATTTGAATCCAGGTCTATCTGATGCCAAAGAATGATTCCAAACCTTTTGCTACACCAGGCCCTCTCAGGATTACAATGAACAGACACATTGAGGTTAGGTGGATCTGTTCTTGGCTGCTGACCACAGGGACAGCACAACACCACAGAGCAGGACAGTTACCAGGGAAAAGGACAATTTGCAGATATGAACCAAGCTACTCGTCTGATCTCCTGGAAAAATCTTAACTTTAGCTTTCCCACAACCAACCCAAAAGAGAAATGGAAAAGTCCAGCAAATCACCTCCCACAAGGTTTTCATATCTGGTTCTAGCCACAAGGCCTTACCTTACACTGTAACACACTATGAAGCAGCTCTTCCCCACAAAACTCCGTTTCATCTTCAATAATCATCTTTCTCTACAGGGAGAAGAAAGCAGTAAGTAATGACCACATGTGACTGCATTTGTGGGGGATGAATGAAGAAATTAGAGTTTCAAGTGAATAGAGCAAGAAGTGACTTGGTTCTCTGCCAAGAAACATCAATCCCTGAAGGGTGGGAAAGAGAAAATCCTAAATCCCTCTGGCTCTTCTCCAGATGGCTGTGAGATGAAGCACTCCCTCACCCCTGCCCCAGAAGCTCTGAGTAGAGCACCATATGGACATAAGATTCAGGAATACTGAGGCTAGGAAAACCAAACAGGAAGGAGACATTCAAGCTGTCTACCCCTGGAGCACAAAGGCAGAAGGATGGGGAATGCCTCAAATGACAAAAGCTTGTCCTTCCACCAGGAAACCTCTCACTCTGTGATGAGTACAAATGCATGATACCAGGCACTGACCTGGTAGCATTTCAGAAAACAGGGACTCACTGGGCATGGTGTCTCACACCTATAATCCCAGCACTTTGGGAGGCTGAGGTGGGCAGATCACCTGAGGTCGGGAGTTCAAGACAGCCTGACCAACATGGAGAAACCCCATCTCTACTAAAAATACAAAATTAGCTGGGTGTGGTGGTGCATGCCTGTAAGCTCAGCTACTCAGGAGGCTGAGGCAGAACTGCTTGAACCGGGGAGGTGGAGGTTGCAGTGAGCCGAGATCACGCCATTGCACTCCAGACTGGGCAACGAGACGGAACCTCTGTCTCAAAAAAAGAAAAGAAAAGGCCGGGCGTGGTGGCTCACACCTGTAATCCAAGCGCTTTGGAGGCCAAGGCGGGCAGATCACTTGAGGTGGGGAGTTCAAGACCAGCCTGACCAACATGGTGAAACCCCGTCTTTAAAAATAAATATACAAATAAATAAAAAGAAAAGAAAACAAGGACTCTAAGGGGTCTCATGGGGATATCAAGTGCAACCCCCATATGAGTGAAGCCACCTCTAAACCAGTGAAACTCAATTTCTTTGGTCTCAGGCTTTACATTCTTAAAAATTATTGAGGATCCTAAAGAATTTTTGTTTATGTGGGATAGATAATAGGTAATCCATTATCTAGAATTCAAATAATTCTATTATTAGAAATTAAAACTAAGATTTTAAAAATATTTTAAAATTCAGTTTAAAAGACTAATGTTAACATAAATATTTTTCATGAAATATAACCGTATTTCCAAAAAAAAAAAATTAATGAGGAGAGTGGGTAGTGTTTCCCACTTTTACAAATTTCTTCAGCAACCAGCTTAACAGAAGGCCAGATTTTCCTCTCTGCTTTTTCGTTCAATCTACTGTAATATTACGTCACAGTCTCTGGAAAACTCCACCGGACACTTGTGAGAGAATGAGGGTGAAAAGTGCAAATAACTTTTCAGTACCATTATGAAAATAGCTTTGCTCTTGCGGACCCCCAAAAGGATCTTGGAGATCCCCAGGAGCACATATACTTGGAGAACTGCCCTCTAGGCCATATTGATTTGGTAGCCATCTACTTCATTCTCACAATTTTCCAGAATAAAATTAAGCAAATTCCCTCTGTAACAATTCCCTCATTACTTTCTGAGGACATGGACAATGTCTTTTCATCTAGCAGTAATAAGAATATACAGAGATATCTATGACAAGCCACTTCAAAAGGCATCCATGAAGAAGACAAGAGTACATATATTTTGTCTGCCTTACAATTTAAATGACTAGGAGAAAAGAAAAAACCTGCCACATTTCCAAGGGGCTTATTTGTAAAGCTCATGACACACCCTCTTGACACAGCTTTATTCCTACCAACCTGAATGGTCAGATTCACATTTTTCTTAAACTGCAAGTACATGTACATACCAGACTTGAGCAAGTGAAAAGTCAGGAGAGTGCCAAGAAGCCAGGGTACATTTTCCTGAAAGCCTACCTTTCCCACAACCATCCAATCACTCATTTCTTTAGTGTCAGGAATCTCAGTGGTACATTCTGGGAACCACGACACCTGTTCACAGGCACTGGGCTGCAAACAAAAGAGAGGCACGTAAGACGCGTATGACAGACCCTCAAAGCTAAACCCTGACTCATCAGGACTTCCCCAAAACAATCAGAAGGGACCGAGACAGACTGAGAAGGGTCCAGGTTGCTGAAGCCAAATGCAATGGTCAGATATAAGAAGTAACAGCCAGAATTCTAAAGTTTAACTTCTAAAGGCCAGCTCCAATTCTGGTTAGAATCCTTAGAAACTTCCCAAAACTAAGGTTTCTTTCATTTGTTCCATTATTATTTAATGAATACCTACTATGTGTTAAGTGCTCAGAATGCAGAGTTAAATAAAACACGGTCCTTGGCAAAAGGGGTTTGCAATCAGAGCAGTGGAGACACAGAGAAGTAAATAGTCAGTAATCACATATGATGCAGGTCTATGACAAAATAAGTGTATCAGAAAGATACAATGAGTCGGCTGGGCACGGTGGCTCACACCTGTAATTCCAGCACTTTGGGAGGCCAAGGCAGGTGCATCACCTGAGGTCAGGAGTTCAAGACCAGCCTGGCCAACCTGGTAAAACACTGTCTCTAAAAAAAAAGGAAATAAATAAAATTTTTTTAAAAATGGCAATGAGTTTCATCTCCTGATGCCTTTCAAAGTATTATTCATAAAACAACCCAGTAACTGGTAAATAGGATTCCTAGCCCTTCATTCTAAGACAGAACAAAAACTGACATCTCTAACGGCTGCTTCCTCTTAATTTTTAAATTACCTTCCTATCAGGCCAAAGCAGTGGTTCTTACTCTGGCTGCACATTAGGATCATCTGCAGTGCTTCTAAAAAGTACTGATGCAGCTGGGTGTGGTAGCTCACGCCTGTAATCCCAGCACTTTGGGAGGCTGAGGCGGGCGGATCACTTGAGGTCAGGAGTTCAAGAACAGCCTGGCCAACATGGCGAAACACCATCTCTACTAAAAATACAAAAATTAGCTGAGCATGGTGGTGCACATCCCAGCTACTTGGGAGGCTAAGGTGGGAGAATCACTTGAACCCAGAAGGTGGAGGCTGCAGTGAGCCGAGGTTGCAGTGAGCCAAGATCGCACCACTGTACTCCACCCTGGGCAACAGAATGAGACTCCCTCTCTAAAATAAAACAAAATTAAATTAAATTAAATAAATAAAAACTACTGATGCCTGGGGCTGGGCACAGTAGCTCACACCTGTAATTCCAATGCTTTGAGAGGCCAAGATAGAAGGACTGCTTGAGGCCAGGACTTTAAGACTGGCCTGGGCAACATAGCAAGACCCAGTCTCTACCCAAAAAAAGTCTAAAAAATTAGCCGGGCATGGTGGCACACTCCTGTAGTTGTGGATACTCAGGAGGCTGAGGTGGGAGGATATCTTGGGCGCAGGATTTAAAAATTGCAGTTAACTGTGTTGGTGTCACTGCATTCCAGCCTGGGCAACAGCGCAAGACCTTGTCTCAGACAAAATTTTAAAAAGTACTGATGCCTGAGACCCATCTCCAGAGTATAAGATTCTGCTGGTCTGAGGTGAGGCCTGGGGATAAGTTTTTAGAAGTCCCCGGATGATTCTACCATGCAGGCAGTGCTAAGTGCCACCAGGCTAGAGAAACATGGATTATAAAACCTAAACAGGTGGCTAACCTGCATGGCAGCTTCACATATTGGCTCCCAAGCAAGTGTGGAGAAGAGATTCACCATTACAAATTGAAGCAATGTGATTAAAAGTAATATTACATGCTCTGAAAGCCATAAAATGGTATCACAATGCCAGGTCTTGAGGGCAAGCCAACCAGCATCAACAGAGAAAAAGTTGAAAAGAAAAATTACTGAAGCCTTTTGTCCATGAATCTGGCAGTGAACCATGGCTGCTTCTCCTGTTGAAATCTATCACCTTTAAGCATAAAGGTGATCGATTTGGTTATAAATTATAAATTCTAGATAACAAGAAGTTCATGTAAACTTGGAAAGAAAAGCAGATTCAGGCCGGGTGTGGTGTCTCACGCCTGTAATCCCTTTGGGAGGCCAAGGCAGGTAGATCACAAGGTCAAGAGATTGAGACCATCCTGGCCAATGTGGTGAAAACCTGTATCTACTAAAAATATAAAAATTAGCCACAGGTGGCACACACCTGTAGTCCTAGTTACTCGGGAGGCTGAGGCAGGAGAATTGCTTGAACCCAGAAGGCAGAGGTTGCAGTGAGCCGAGATCACGCTACTGCACTCCAGCCTGAAAAAGCAGATTCAATCTCCCTGTGGGAGTCTGACTATTATGACTACCTACAGAGTGGACTTTGTCCAGAGAGTCATACCTTGTCCTCTACATTCCTAGCCTACAGTAGCCACTGAGCACTTATCCTGTGGTAACCCCAGGATTGGATATTCGCCCATGGACACCCAGACTCACGTGATGTAAGGAAATGGCTGCCAACTGACACGTGACCTAACTTTTACTTACAAACTTTTACTTACTTATAGGGCTTTTGGTTTGTTTTTGTTTTTGAGACAGTCTCACTCTGTTGCCCAGGTGGGAAGGCTGGAGTGCAGTGGCACGATCTCAGCTTACTGCAACCTCTCCCTCCCAGGTTCAAGTGATTCTCCTGCCTTAGCCTCCCAAGTAGCTGGGATTACAGGTGTGTGCCACCTGTGGCTAATTTTTGTATTTTTAGCAAAGACAAGGTTTTGTCATGTTGGCCAGGCTGGTCTCAAATTCCTGACCTCAGGTGATCCACCCACCTCGGCCTCCCAAAGTACTGGGATTACAGGTGTGAGCCACCATGCCTGGTCTATAGGGTGTTCTCTGTAAAAGAAAAACTGAATTACAGTACATGGTAACTGGGTCAGCCTCACATTACAAAAAGGAATTTCAATAGTCTGTCTCCATTAAAGACAGAAAATTAAAGGGCAAATTACAGATTCTGAGTTTAGCAAAGTTAGTTCAACGTCTGCCCAATAAAAGGATATAGGCTCTTGGGTTTTGTTTTGTTTTGTTTTGAGACAGAGTCTCACTGTGTCGCCCAGGCTGGAGTGCAGTGGTGCAATCTTGGCTCACTGCAACCTCCACCTCCCAGATTCAAGCGATTATCCTGCCTCAGCTCCCAAATAGCTGGGACTACAGGTATGTGTCACCACACTGGGCTAATTTTTTGTATTTTTAGTAGAGACAGGGTTTCACCATGTTAGCCAGGATGGTCTCGATCTCCTGACCTTGTGATTCGCCCGCCTCAGCCTCTCAAAGTGCTGGAATTACAGGGGTGAGCCACCATGCCCAGCCTGGACTCTTGTTTTAACACAAATGAAGACATGGAAAGCACCAGGTACTTCTGAGATGAAAGTCCACACCCAGCAACCAGCTGCAGGTATCTACCCTATTCCACACTGCCAGTCTGCTGGTCTCGTCACCCACAACTGCAAGGCAACAGCGAGACCGGCCCCACAACCCATGAGCTCCTCATTTGTCAGAATCTTACTCGGAAGCCTTATTAGGCTTTTATCGCATGCAGATTCATGGGACTTCTTTCCTGAACAGGAACACCGGGAAGACAAATAAAATATCAATTGTCCAGAGTTCAGAGCCACATCTGAAGCTGAACTACAGCAACTATGTGGAAAGCTAGATATTTGAGTTCCAATTTCTCTAGTTTCAACTCTGTAATGCTAATATCTCATTGTTATTTTTAGGTGTTTTTTTTTGAGACAGAGTCTCCTCTGTCACCAGGCGCCAGGCTGGAGTGCAGTGGCGTAATCTCAGCTCACCGCAACCTCCGCCTCCCAGGTTCAAGCAATTCTCCTGCCTCAGCCTCCTGAGTAGCTGGGATTACTGGTGCACACCACCACGCCCAGCTAAGTTTTACATTTTTTAGTAGAGATGGGGTTTCACCATGTTGGCCAGGATGGTGTCCATCTCTTGACCTCGTGATCTGCCTGCCTCAGCCTCCCAAAGTGCTGGGATTACAGGCGTGAGCCACATGCCTGGCCTATTTTTAGGTGTTTTTATTGTACCCACTACAAATCCTTTGTGGAATAAGATAGGACATAAATAAATGAATAAAATAAAATCTCACATTATCTGTGTCATGAAAAGGGATAATGGGAGTTTCTTTTGGTCTTCAAGGTGAAAACAAACTGGTACCCAAGTAGATAAGCAATTAAACTCACAGTAGAAAAGCAATGTGGCATAAAAAACCACCTATTTAGAACCTGGATGGCATAAACCTGTGGAGGTACAAGGACCTTCTTAGAAGGCACCTGCTCCAGTCACTCACACAATGAGAGAGTGGCTGCACTTGGCCTGCGTGAACTCTTTCAGCAGAGAGAGCACACTGTCTCACGAGGTATCCTAGTCCACTAGTGGGGAGCTGTACCTATTTATTAAAGTTTTTTTGTTTTGTTTTGTTTTTAAGACAGTCTGTCGCCCAGGCTGGAGTGCAGTGGCACGATCTTGGCTCACTGCAACCTCCGCCTCCCGGGTTCAAGCAATTCTCCTCCCTCAGCCTCCTGAGTAGCCGGGACTACAGGAGTGTGTAATACCATGCCTGGCTAATTTTTTGTATTTTCAGTACAGATGGGGTTTCACCGTGTTAGCCAGGATGGTCTCAATCTCCTGACCCCATGATCCACCCGCCTCAGCCTCCCAAACTGCTGGGATTACAGGCGTGAGCCACCGCGCCTGGCCTTATTAAAGGTTTTAAGGAGCCAAACACTACCTTCCAAGCCTCTTCTACCCACTGATCTCAGTCAATCCTAATGCAACAGGAAATCCACACCCCACCATATCTTCCCCAGCCTTCTGTCTTCCATTCTGGATATCCCCAGTACTTTCCATGTGAAAAACCAGTTCCACTTTGCTCTTACTGCCTCTGGAGATTTCTAGTTTATTTATATGGCTTCTTAAAGCCATGCATCCAAAAACAAAAGTGGCTTTTCCATCTCCTCCTCCCCGTAACAGTTACCTCTGGCTCATCTCGCCAGTCCACGTTCAGCTCCTGGTCAAAGCCCCGGAGTGTCAGACCCAAGCCTCTTCGACCTTTCTGATTGGAAGCCTCAACGATGTCCTTCCGACCCTGGCTGTATTTACCCAATCCTTCACCTTCCCTGAAGCCCATCTTGGCCTGAAAAAGAGAAGTAATGGAGCACAATTAATTTGGTCCAACAGACATTTATTTAGCCCCATCACATGCCAGACAGTGTGCTAAAACCTAAGAAATACAGATGAGTAAGGTCTAAAGTTTGTCTTAGCCTAATGAAGAAAAAAAGCATAAATAAATAACTGCAGTATAACTGTGGGCCCAGTGGCTGGCTGTTCTGGAGGTTAAAGTCTAGGGCAACCAGAAACTGGATAAATGAGAAGGGACCTCATAGCTGTAATTAAAAGCACCCAGGGTACTTAATGAATCTCACTGGGCATTCGCACAACTTACTCTTCCAGCTAATTTGTCTGATTAAGTGAGAAGCAGATCTAGAGTAGAGTTGATAAAGAGAACATAACTTAAAATGGAACCGCTTCAAGCAGTAACTTCTACCTTACCCTTATCCAGTCAAACAGCCTTACTAGGCAAGGATAAGTGGCTTTGCAGGAGCCCACTTAAGAACTATGAAGTCTCAGCAGATTTTAGCAAAAAAAAAAAAAAAAAGATGAACTAAAAACTTGGCTCATGTAAAAGTGAGGTATGGGAGGTACTATAATACCCTGGAACCAAAACAGTTTTTTAAATGTCACAACTATCTATAAGCTCACACTAAACGTTAGAGTTCCTGAGCCTAGGTATATACCCCAAAGATTAGAGACTTGAATCCCAAACCCCACAGACTCCTGCCTATTTAAAAAAAAAAAAACTCTAATCCCAAGAAGATTTAAATTTCCCTGGAGGGTCTATATCCCCTCTGAAAGGGGTATTACCAGCTAAAGAGCTGGATGGAATTCCTATCGTAGCCACAAATACTTCTGCCAGGTCAAACAGACTGATTGAGCCACAAGCCTTCCCACCTTTAACTTCCCCAAAGCTTGGGCCTCAAAACTAGAGTCCTGACCTATGACTTTAGCAGTGACAATTCTCATTCTTAAATGAATCCAAGAGAAAATGGAGGGGTTAACTATAATATTTCTCTTTTTTTTTTTTTTTTTTGAGACAGAGTCTCACTCTGTTAACCAGGCTAGAACGCAATGGCGCAATCTCAGCTCACAGCAAATTCTCCCTCTCTGGTTCAAGCAATTCTCCTGACTCAGCTTCCTGAGTAGCTGGGATTACAGGCACCTGCCACCACGCCCAGCTAATTTTCTGTATTTTTAGTAAAGATGGGGTTTCACCATGTTGGCCAGGATGGTCTCAAACTCCTGACCTCAAGTGATCCACCCACCTTGGCCTCTCAAAGTGCTGGGATTACAGGCGTAAGCCACTGCACCCGGCCCAGCTATAACATCTCTAAAGCTAGACAGAAGGTAAACTTGGATTTCTCTAACGTCTGCACATACACTAAAGAATATGAACAGGTCTTCCTATTCACCATTCTTCTTGTGGTGTATCAATAAGGTATGAAAGTCGGGAAGGAGAATGGGCCTTGTTTCAGAAAAAGAATAAAGTGAATATTTCCATTTATTTTAGGCATCTGGGACTGAACAGGATTTTAGTCATTTCTTTGGAGAACACTAACTAGAGCAAAAATTCACAGCAAGAAGCTTCTTTACCCACTGATAAACATCCATGTTTAGGGAAGTATATTCACACGTTAATAATAAGAATTCATTACCAAGGATACGAAAAGGTGATCAAGTCCTGGACAGACCAGCAGAAACAGGCCTAAGCAGTCGCTTCCCATAGATGACACAAATGTGATAGATACTTCCATCAAGAAGTGGGCCACACTCTGCTAAATTTCAGTAGCTGATAAGCAAAGGAAAACCCTATGGCCAAACTTTTCTTCTTTTCATACCAAGACAAATTGCCCTTCTTTCACTCTGCTGGTGGGGCCTGAGAAACCCAACCCAAGCACTAACATACCATAAGCTTCTGGGAGACACTATTATACATGGAGTAGCGAGAAGAAGTTCCCTCCACAAGGGAGTCTGCTTTGAATGCATTGTCGAAAGAGTCAGAGCTGCGTTGTTTCCCCTCAGTCTCACTGTCAGACCCACTAAGGCTCGTAACAGCTGCTGAAAAAGAAAAAGGAAAATGTTTAGGTAGGGTTATGGCATAAAATAGCCTCCAGAAGTTCAAGTTTCATTTATTCAACTATTGTCCAGTGTACACATAGCTCACATGACGTTCATTAAATGACCCAAGGTCAAATCTATTCTCTAGGTCTTACCAGCTATGTAATCTTGGGCAAGTCACCACTGAAAGTTCCTAATGGACTTGACACAATGTGAGCTCAAAAATAACAGTTTTCCTTCCCCACCCTTTCAATTTCCTCCACTACAAAACTGTGACGGTAATACCTGCTTCACAGGATTGTTTAAACATTCAGTGAAATAGTGGGCCAGGTGTGGTGGCTCATGCCTGTAATCCCAGAACTCTGGGAGGCCGAGGAGGGCAGATCACTTGAGGTCAGGAGTTCTAGATCAGCCTGGCCAACATGGTGAAACCCTGTCTCTACTAAAAATAGAAAAATTAGCCAGGTGTGGTAGTACACGCCTGTAATCCCAGCTACTTGGGAGGCTGAGGCAGGAGAATTGCTTGAACCCGGGAGGCGGAGGTTACAGTGAGCCAAGATTGCGCCACTGCACTCCAGCCCGGGCAAAAAAAAAAAAGTATATTGTCAAATATAAAGTGTATTTACTGAAGATATGGTTGTTATTTTTGCTGCTGGTGGTTATTATTTGAATATCAATATCCAAACACTGATGCCTGATTCCATTTTCAACAATTCTATCATAAGGCTAACATATTTTTATTTTTTATAACTGCAAAAAGAGCTTTTCAAGGAAAGATATACAAGAAGACCAATAAAAGTGATTATTCACACACTCAGGGGTTGGCACTTGGAGACAGAATACCAAAACGATTTCTTGGAACTAGTGAAAGCGAAAGTGAAACTTGAATGACATTTTTATATCACCAGAGTTTACACTGGCTATCTTTTTGTATTTTTTCACTTATGAACCACGTGATTATATATTACAATTTAAAATAAATATGAAAAAACTGACAGCAATGTGGCATAATTCCTTTGAAGAAGAAGGGACATCACTGAGAAAGGGTGTTGATTCAAAACCTGGCTGCTTGTGAGAAGTGCTGAGGGAAAGGCACAGAAGGCAGTGTGTACAAACATTTTTTAATAGACCCGAGGTATTCACTATTTAGGTATTTCTAATTTGAAGATTACATCATAATTCTGAAGCCAATCTTCACTGATCCATCCATTTCTCTACCAGAACAAAAACCTGCTAAGGGTTGACATTCAAGAAGAATGAAGCTTTCCTCAGCACCCCAGGCCTAACTGATTCTCCCACCACTGTGCTCCAGTAGCACCAGTGTCATTGGCACAACACTCATCACATTGCCTTAGAGCCAGTTATTGTTTGCCACCTGCTGTCCCCACTGGACGGGGTCACTCCTGGACAGCAGGAACTCTGTCACAGTCAATTCTGTATGCAACACCTGGACTGAGGCTTTCCATTTAATAGAAATTAATTAAATGACTACTGTAGTAAATGTAGAGATGTGTCAGCCAAGTGTCACTTTCCTAAGTACCTATGGAGTATATAACTCCTTAAGATATTTCCTCTTATAAGTAGTGCAAGCTGTTCAGGCCTCAAAAGTTTAAGGATGAGAATGGGATCTATCTTAACAGAGAATGGAGCCCTCCTGGGGCTATGATTTAGCCTCCCCACCCCGCCACCAGCAGGTTGAATTAGAACATCTGCCATAGTTCACAACACTGATACCATTTAAAAGATCAGACTATTACACTGGTTCAGCACCTATTCTATAAAAGATCATGCCATATGTATGTAATGGTGTACCATGCAAAAGTAACAACCTCAGAGATCTTAAAAATCTAATAGATAAATATGCATTTTCGAGGATATAATATTTTACAAAAGAAAGAAAAGACAAGAGAACATGTGTGAAAGAATAAACTGAAAACCAAAATTCTGGCTCCTAATAAGTTAGCAAGGAGAAATTTTGGTTGAGAATGTCCCTGTATGAGAGGCACAAAATCTGCCCTTCCCTTTAAGGTGGCTGTCCAATTCTCTTAACAAAGAGTTGACTTGCTTACATGGACCAATCAGGCAAACGTCACACAGTGCCAGAGTGTGCCACTCAGAAAACCCAGACCATTAAGAATGAGTAACCATGGAAACCGAGAGGTGAAGTGCTATTTGTTTTGTTTCGCACTTTCCTGCATTTTCTGCGTTTGTGAGACACAGGAATGTATTAGTTTGAAAATTAGGATAAAAAAAGCTATAAATAAACAGATTACCATTCCAAGCCTTGAGAAGAGGTTGATTCCTTTCCAGAGAATCTTCCAGGAGCAGCAGATCTGAGGGGAAAGGCCTTCTAAGTGGCTCAAGACTGTTCCATGGCCTCTCATCTATTCTCTCATGCAGAGAGAGATGCACTCTGCAACAGAGTCCCCACATGCTAAACAACTGCACCTCCAAAGGTGTAGATTCTCTTCACTTGGTTGCTTTCACACCTTCAATCTGTACTGCTTAATACAGCAATAGGCGGTACCAGGAACATGGGCAGCTCCTAAGCACAGCCCTAAAATTCTTTTTAGGCAGCCCAGGGATCCAGGGCCCTGACTAATCACAAAGGGTTCCTGCCACCCTAGAATCTCAAAGAGAGATCTTTTGTTTCCTTCTGTCATCACAATGTCTCTGGGCAAAAATGACATGGAGAACCAAATTTGAGTGGAAGGCTCACTAGGCAAATCAGTGGTGACTCTGGTGTAAAATTCCAGTATCAGATTTTGGCGCAAAGATTTTTCCCTCCTACTTTTTCTCCCCAGGTGTTACCTAACGTACATTAACCTTTCCAGGTTCTAAGAGTGAGGTTAATGGGAGTAAAATATCACCCGACTACGCAATATCTTGTAAGATCAAGAAGTGTGCCAGATAAGCAAATAAATCTTATTTTTTTTTATTCATGTGGTATAGGAGGCCACTTCTTAGCTTGACATGCTTTAAGACAAAGTTCCCTAGATTACTCCTGATGTCCACAGACTGCTACAGCCACTACTTATTCTTACTCAGGGGCCTTTGAGGCCATTCTTTTCATATGAAAGGGAGACAACTGTCAAGGCTGCAGCAGGAAATAAAGAGGAGGCTTAGCTTCTCAAGACTGATAGAGAATTCAGCAAACATTAAGCAGATAATTTTGTAATGAGGTTATAAATTAACAGAAGTAATAAGGTCAGTCTATTAAACTCATTAGTTTCATTAAGAATTTGCCAAAGCTGAATGGCATTCCCATTTACCTCCCAGGGAGCTCCCCGCCTAAAACCTACCAGAGAGCCAAACAGTATTTGGGGTTTTAAGATTTCTTCTCTACCTGATATAAATCATTATTAAGTCATTACAAGGAAGAAAGGTTCAACTTTACAGAGGAATCAAACGTCTCCCAGCTATTGGCAAAAAAATGACAGTGACAAGCTGGTCACAGTGTCATGTGCCTGTAGACCCAGCTACTTGGGAGGCTGAGGTAGGAAGAACACCTGAGCTCAAGAGTTCATGGCCAGTGTGGGGAACATAGTGAGACCCTGTCTCTAAAAAAAGATAAAGAATGTACATACTATGTTTAAAAAATGACACTGACAACACACAAAGGGGGGGCAGCTCCAACTGCTAATGGCCAAGGTGAGCAGCACACAGATATAGAAAAATAAATTATGAATTTTAATAAACATTACATTCTGCTTAACAACTGTTGTGAAATAAACTCATTCCTGCTTAAAGACTCAATTTCTCCTTCATGCCAGACAAATGGTAACTTGTTAGAGCAATTTAAACAGATACCGATAAAGGAAGTTTTTGATTAAGGTCATGAATCTGGGCTGACAGGAAAGCGATGGTGTTTCAGGGCAAATAGCCTATTTAGGAAAGAATTAAACCTGGTGGAGAGGAAGGCGCCTTTAATGTGATAGTGGTGAAGGAGCCTGGCAACTTCCAAAGCAACTCGCTGCAGGAGGGCCAGGAGCCCACACTAGATGCATAGCTAAGGAGAGAAGAAATTTTCTTGGGGTATACACTACAGTTTCCCTGTGAAAACCAACCAGAAAGAACAAAATGCCTTCATCTGCCTTTCCTTATTTCAAAAAGTTATTTGTCAGCAAATTTGCAAGAGTGTATATACACTTGAAAATGCCATCAAACTCCTTTGAAAACACTCAAAAGATCACATGATGCAGCAGTGGCCATGACAACATCATCCCTTTTCTTCTTTACTCCAGCCAGACGTCAGTCTTTGACCTGGCAATGCAGCTCCCATGCGAATAATGTAAAATAAACACACTGATTAAACTAAATAGATCTAATAATGAGTCACCACATTGATTTAGCAGAGGAAGAAGAAATAAGGTCCACACAGACAGAAACAGTAACTGCTGTTTTGTTTTTCTAAGTGTCCTCCCTAAAGAGCATTTTTCAATCATCTATTTGAACATTATGTTCAGGTAGAAGTGGCTGGAGTAAATGGAAACATCCCTGCTTTAATACAATGATTTGAATAGAAAAGCTGCATATACATTTCAGAGAATAGGTAGACAGCAAACCACCAGGGTATACTGTCCAGGCGACACCTAAGAGAATCTGATACAGAACATAGATGATATAAATACTAAGTACTTAATGAAATGATCTTCTGCAGACTGGAGAAGATAAGCAAAATGGAAAATGTGAAACATTTTAAGCTTTTTGGACAATATGCTATTGTTGCCTTTTATCAGTTCTACTCAGTTACTATTTACTGAGCTTTTACTCCAGGCCCAGGCATGGTGGGAAAGAAGGCACAGCAGTCTTGCTGATAAACATACTGCCCTCAGTTACTGTGTCAATGCAGAGCTGCCCCTTTCTCAAATAAACTAACCTACGGAAATATAGAAATGTTGGTTTGCCTCTGCCTCCCATCTCATTTTCTGCAAATGAAAGACCAAGTGGCCCTTTGCCAGGCACATACAAGGAAATGGACATCTCTGGATTTCCACTCTTCTTTTTCTTTTTGAGACAGGGTCTTGCTCTGATGCCCAGGCTGGAGTACAGTGGCACAATCTTGGCTCACTGCAACCTCTACCTCCTCCTGGGCTCAAGTGATCCGCCCACCTCAGCCTCCTGAGCAGCTGAATCTACAGGTACACGTCACTATGCCCAGCTAATATCTGTATTTTTTTATAGAGAAGAGTTTTCACCATGTTTCCCAGGCTGGTCTCAAACTCCTGGGCTCAAGCAATTTGCCCACCTCGACCTCTGAAAGTATTAGAATTATAGGCTGAGCTACCATGCCTAGCCTGGATTTCCATTCTATACACACAACAGCAACAGTCGACCCTTACTGAGTCATATAGTACCGCTTCTAGAGAAAGGGTAAGGGTAATCTCAATTCAGTCACAAAAGCTCGAAATTTAAATCAGAATGGCTTCCTTCAAGGATCTTTACCCTTATACAACTACCTTCCTTTACCTGGGAATTGTCCTTGTCTTACTTCAAAGAGATGTTACTTGAGAGCAAATGTCCCCCAAGCTCCACTTAGAACTAGATATCACTTGTTCCCCAGACATACTCTCTCTTTTTCCCTTACAGGCCATCTCTCCCAATACCCTTATCCAAGGAGATTCTATCTTCACCACGCTGCTCAAATTCCAGGTGAGAGGTAAACTTCCCTTTCCTCAAGAATCTCCAGAACCATTGCATCCAGTAAGTTTTTGCCTTCCCACTCAGGAATTCCAATTACATACAGCCTTTCCCACCTACCTGGAATCTACTGTGACTTTAAAGCAGGGGTGTCCAATCTTTTGGCTTCCCTGGGCCACATTGGAAGAACTGTCTTGAGCCACACATAAAATACACTAACACTAACGACAGCTGTTGAGCTCAAAAAAAAAAAAAAAAACAAAAAACCCCAAAATCTCATAATGTTTCAAGAAAGTTTACAAAATTTGTGTTGGGTCCCATTCAAAGCCATCCTGGGCCACATGCAGCCCACGGGCCGCAGGCTGGACAAGCTTGCTTTAAAGGCATGAACACCTCCACACACAAAGTTCCAAGTGAGTCTCTTACTCAGCCTGGATTACAGTCGCACCAATGCTCCATTCACCGTACCACCTGTCAAGCTTCTCTCTGGACCAGCTTCTCAGTAGCAACTGATGAGTAACTGCCCTTCAATAAGCTTACCACTTGTGAATAAACTGTATTTCCTACTACCCTCAAAGGGTGCTTCACACCCTTTCAGTCATCAATCTTTTATGAAATTGCATTCTAGTTTCCCAGTGATCTAACAGTGAATCCAATAAGCAAGCCTCCTGGTGCAGTGGGTTGAATACAGTATCCCCCCCACAAAGCCTGTGAATGTGACCTTATTTGGAAATAGGGTCTTTCCAGATATCATCAAAAGATGTTAATACTAGATTACAGCAGGCCCTATAGAATGACTGATGTCCTTATAAGAAGAGGGAAATTTGGATACAGACACATACAGAGGAAATGTGGAGGCAGAGATTGGAGTTACGCTGCCACAAGCCAAGGAACACCAAGGAATGCCAGTAGCCAGCAGAAGCTAGAAGTGGTAAAGAAGGTCTTCTCAAGAGCCTTTGAGGGAACATGGCCCCACCGACACTTTGATGTTGGACTCCCAACTTCCAGAACTGTGAGAGAATAAATGTGTGTTGTTTTGTGTCACCCAGTTTGTAGCAATTTGTTACAGCAGCCCTAGCAAACTAATACAGCCGGCAAGTCAAGGTACCTTGAAGTATTTGAGGCAAGCTCCCAGACATTTTACCACTTCTCAGAAAGCACCTATGGCAACTATGAGTAACCCTAAAAGATAGGCAAAGCAAAATGCTAGATTCAACGAGATCAGTGAAATCCTTTGACACTTAATGCAGTGAACACAGCAATGCTCCAATACAGTTGGATGTTCCTGACCACAACTGCTGAAGGAACTGAGAAAACAATATGCATGCGAAAAGTGAGAATTAGGCTCAATTGCAGCAGCAAAGAGGCCCTCCCTTAAAAAAGGGCCCCAGGATCATTTATAGCTATTAAGACCACAGAGCACTCAATGCTTACACTACTTCTAGCTGGTTTAAGGCAGCAAGAGTGCCAACTACCAAAGGACCAACAACAGAAAGCAACTTCTGGAAAAATTATCATTATTTATTTATTTATTTATTTTTAAAAAGACGGGGTTTCAATGTTGGTCAGGCTGGTCTTGAACTCCCAACCTCAGGTGATCCACCCACCTTGGCCTCCAAAGTGCTTGGATTACAGGCATGAGCCACCACACCCGGCCCATTTTTTATTTAAAACAAGTTTCCCCACTCTTAATAGAAGAATGGCAGAAGGGAAAAGAGTCTATAGCCAACACCTCTCTGTAGAGTATTCCTAATTTTCCTCAAGGGACCAACGGACAGTGGACTATAGTCTGCTCCACCCAGACACTGGAAGTTCAAATAACCAGATGGTCAGTGGCCTCAGACCACACAAGCACGCGTACCTGTTGCTCCATGACTGACAGAGGAGGAAGGTTCGTCATCGGACGTGGAGCTGAGGCTCAGGGCAAGCTCTGCAACTCTTTTTTTCTGTTTCTTGATGGGGGCAGTGCATTCTGGGTCAGTTCTCCTCTTCATCGTTAACTGTAACCATAAATCCAGACAGTCAGCTGCCCTGGGTTAGAGCCACTGGAATCAGAGCAGGGATTCCAAAGTGTAAATCATCAATGGCACGAGATTTGGCAACTCTACACATCTTCCAGTGCCAGCAATTGAATAGCCTCTTCCTAAGAATGAGACCTAGGAAGGATGCTAGCCAAGTGCTGGTTTTCAATGACAGCTGTTTTACTGGAAAATGTGGTGCTCACAGACTGAGAGATTCCTGGGCCACTGGTGTCAGATACCAAAAAGTCATGGATCAACTTCACAAGCTACGAGGGGAAAAGACCTTGGGTACTTGTTGTTTTTCCATACTTTTGATGCAATATTGGCCATGCATGGCAATGTATACTGAAAATGAACTATGAAATGTAATAAATATTAACCAGTACTCCCAAGGTGAAGGGACCATCCCAGAATCACTGTTTCATCAGCATTATTATTTTACCAGAACAATTAAGAAATTACATAATATGATAAAAGTACTAGTTTTGGTTTACTTCATGTCTGAAAATATGAAAGAATTGGGAAAGTTTTTAAGCAGAGTAAGGAATGGAAGCAGTGAATGGCTTAAGACTGAGGACAGAAGAGTGGGAAAGTTATTGTAACTGGAGGCAGCCATACCGTAGAATGAGTTACAAAAACAGTCATTTTAAGGACAGAAATCTACCTCCACAAAAAAGAATGGAAACACGCCAGGCACAGTGGCTCACACCTATAATCTCAGCACTTTGGGAGGCTGAGGCAGGAGGATCACCCGAGGTCAGCAGTTCAAGACCAGCCTGGATGGTGAAACCCCATCTCTACCAAAAAAACACAAAAGTTAGCTGGGTGGTGGCACATGCCTGTAGTCCCAGCTACTCAGGAGCATTGCTTGAATTGCTGAGGTGAAGGTTGCAGTGAGCCGAGATTGTGCCACTGCACTCCAGCCTGGGTGGGAGAGCAAGACGCCATCTCAAAAAAAAAAAAAAGAGAGAAAAGAAAGGAAACAGGTACCATGCCACCATTAATCATCCATCCCCATGGTTAGTTAGGTACATGAGACATAAGCACGAGAAAAAAATGAGATAGAATGAAGTGATTATGAAACCCTGAAATCTTAAGGAATGGTCAAAGAGCAAGCAAGGGAAGTAGTGAATACAGTGTGGCTTAAACACAACTGACTGGCTGTAGAGAACTCAGACAAGAGGACTTAATACAGAGTGGGCGACCAGCTGGGCCACAATCCTTAGGGAAGGCGAGGTGCAGGGGGACAAGAGCAGACCTACAGCATAAGTCACAACAGAGACAGCAAGAAAGTATTGAAATCCAAAAGTGTCACTGATCCCCTCAACCTCACAAAACCCTGGATCACATGTTTCAGCTCTCTCCAACTCAAAGAAGAGACAATCAACCCAATACACAATCGTCTCCTTCCTGAGAAAGCAGCCTCCTAATAGACAAGAGGAAGGGGCTGTCCCAGGAAAGTAGGAAGAACCAGAGACACTGAGCAAACAGAAAGCAAGACCAAGCTAAGCCACATTTCACTTTAAGCCATAGTCTTCAACACCCACAAAAGGCCCCCAGGGTGAGCTAAAGGAAGGCTCATCACAGAGCCTGCTTCTAGCCACTGCAAGCGCTAAAAGCTTCTAATTCTTAAGTGACTGAGGGAGACTGGAAGTAGAAGAAACTCAAAGAGGACTGTGTCGCAGTAGGTGCAAGAGGGGAAATAGTTGTGTGAAAGGCAGGAGATGCGGATGCTCCTCCCCAAACCACATCACCTTAGATTTGGGCCTTCCAAATCATCTCATCCAACCCTATCATCTTCCGCTGGAAATGACTGCGGCCGCAGAGGAGGCCACACAGCTCACCAGTGCCCAGTTCAAGTGACCCACACATGCCAGAAGAATGCTCTGGCAGGGAACTTCTAAGAGGAAGGCAATCGGCCTGGTTCTGCCTGCTGCCTCCGCCCAAAAGGGGTTCAAATCCCCTCTGCAATCTTCTCTCCCTGGGTCTCGGTTTGGCACTGCCACCCCTATTCAGAGAGAAGAGATGAACTCCCATGTCCCCCGGCCATCTCTTCATTTGAAGATAACGTGAGCGTGTGAATGTGCGCAGAGACGTATGTCAGCGGCAGCTCACGCTCCAGGGAGCCGGCGCTGGGGGTTGGAGGAGGAGGGAAGACATAAGGGGCCAGAAGGCGAGGAGAGTCACGACCGAAGGTGGGGGGCCCAGGCGGCGATGGAGGGGAGAAGGATGCTGAGCCCGCGCGCCCGCCCGCTCGCTCCCCCCGGGCCGCGCGTCGGCACTCACGCTAAGGGGAGAGAGCGAGCTGCCGGGGAGCAGGGGGGGGGGTCAGGCCGACACTGTCGCCGCCGCTGCCAGAGCCGCCGCCTCCTCCCTCAGTTTCGTTTCCCCACAAGCCAGCCTAGGTCCGCCAGCCGCGCCGTCGCGCTCGGGTCCCGCCCTGCGGGCCGCGCAGCCTGATGACGTCACGGGTAGCGCCGCGCCCCGATCCTCCCAAAGTCCGGTCCTGGCCAGGGGAAAGGCAGCTGAGGTTTTGGCCCGCCCCACCCCTAGACCTGGGAGATTCAGGGGCGCCTGCGCGGAAAAGCCGCCCGGAAAAGGCGAAAGGATAACTGAGTATCTCCTCTTCCGGCTCCGGGGAAGAGAAACCAGTACAAAAATTTTAAGTGCTAGGTGTCCTCACACGACCTCATCTTACTTAATCTTAGCATTACCTTCATTTTACAGACTAAGAACAAGTTCAGAGAGGTAGATGGTAAACTGGTTGAAGGCAGGAACCTAGTGTTCTTGTTCCCTGCTGTATCCCCAACTCCAGCCTATGGGACATCTCAACAGATTTTGAACGAAGGACAGGAGGAAAGAAGGAATGCCGCCTATGGCATCTTACCATATGGACACAGATGGCTCTTCATCCCAAACCTCTCTTCTGATTTTCAGGCCAATATGGCCAGACGTCTGTTGGACATCCTCACTCAGTCACCTCAAACCTCTGAATTCAAATTTCACCTTATGTTCTCCCATCAGCTCACTTTTTTCCTCGTGAAGGGCGCTGCCATCCATCCTGTTGGTCCAGCTAGAAATCTGAGGAGTCGCCCTCTTCTTCATACTCCAGAGCTTCTCATACACTTAATTGTTTTTACCTCCTACTTGTATCCGAAATCTATCCATTCACCTCCATCCCCATTGCCACAATTCATCCACTCACCTCCTCTTGGCAGAATTTCTCCAGGAATCTCCAATACCCCTGCCTGTCTCCCGTTGTGATCCCTCTAATGTGTTCTTCACAAAACCAAAGTGATTTTTTAAAATAAAATTTTCAATACCTGTGAAAAGAAGGGAATTTAAAATTAATTAATTAGTTAAACATGATCCTGTCACAACCCATCAGTGATTAAAATCAATCAATGATGTCCCATTGCTCTTAAAATAAAGCTAATGTCCTTAAAATGGCCTCCGAGACTCTCCAGCATGACCTCTTCTGCAGGTGTGCCTTGTACTGCTATCCCTTAGTTCTCCCCATGCTGACTCCTCTCAGTTTGTCAAACATGCCATGCCTTGGTTGGAGCTGTGGCTCACGCCTGTAATCCCAGCACTTTGGGAGCCCCGAGGCAAGCAGATCACCTGAGGTCAGGAGTTCGAGACCAGCCTGGCCAACATGGTGAAACCCCGTCTCTACTGAAGATACAAAAAAAGTAGCCAGGTGTGGTGGTGCACGCCTGTAGTCCCAGCTACTCAGTAGGCTGAGGGAGGAGAATCACTTGAACCTGGGGCAGAGGTTGAAGTGAGCAGAGATCGCGCCACTGCACTCCAGTCTGGGCGACAGAGCGAGACTCCATCTCAAAAACAGAACAAAACAAAACAAATCATGCCATGACTCTTAAGAGTTCTGCCTCCTGCCTGGATTATGCTTCTCCTCTTTGCTAGGCTAATGTCCATTTATCCCTCAGGTCTCACTTTAGTGTCCTTATCTCTGGAAATCTTTTCTGATGTCACAAGTCTAGGTTGGGAGCCCCACCTCTGAGCTCCTAAAGCACACTGTCCTTCCGCTATCAAAGCACTTACCACAGTGTTGTGTAATGGCCTGTGGACTCATCTGCCTCCCCGACTCAGTTGTAAACTGTACAGGAAAGATTATGTCTGTCTGTCTGTATTAAATTCATAAGATTTAACAGAGGCTGAGCAGGGCGCAGTGGCTCACGCCTGTAATCCCAGCACTTTGGGAGGCCAAGGCAGGCTAATTGCCTGAGCTCAGGAGTTCACAACCAGCCTGGGCAACATGGTGAAACCCCGTCTCTATTAAAAAAAAAAATGCAAAAAATTGGCCAAGTGTGGCAGCGTGCACCGGTAGTCCCAGCTACTTGGGAGGCTGAGGCAAGAGAATTGCATGAACCTGGGAGGCATAGATTTAACAGAGGCTGGTGGTGGGTGCTCAATAGATATTTACTGAATCTGTGGAAGTGAGGAATATGAATGAAAGTTGAGTGATGTGCTCAAGGTTACAGAGCTAGGAAGCAGCAAACAGGTATTTACCTAGTTCTCTATATTCTAAAGCTTAGTTTCTTTCTTTTCACCTCACCAAAGCTTCTTAACATGAGTTGTGAAATAAATCCCTTTGGTAATCTTGTGGTGCTTATGGATCTGTTCTCAAAATAATACTTTGAAGGGCATAAAACAAGGTATAGGAAATGAGTTATATTGGAAAAGTTAACATAATTAGCAAATTTAGTGATTTAATTTTTATGGAGAGCATTAAATAATGAGAGAATGCATTCAAAATATAGACAAGTTAAAGTTAAATTTTATTTTTTAAGGTATATGACTATATTCAATGAATAGTGCTGGAAAAACCAGATAAATATTTAGGTAACATGAACCTTGATTCTTACTTTATGCCAAATGCAAATTAAGATAAGATAGATCATAGACCTAAACATAAAATCTGAAATGATAAAGCTTATAACAGAAAACACAGGAAAATATTTTTATAGCCTTAGTGTAGACAAAGATTTTTTTTACATGGGACCCAGGGAGCATTAATCAGAAAGAAAAATAATGATAAAATGGAGTTCATCAAAATAAAAGGCTTCTACTCAAAAAAGACACCGTTAAGACGTTGAATAATCAGACCACAGAATGAGAGGAAAACATTCACAATACATGTATCTGACAAATGACTTATTTTTAATATGTATGTATATACATGTATATAAAATACCCAAGAATAAAAAGAAAAACAGAAATTTCCAATTCCTGTCAAAATGGAAACAGTACATTTCATTCTGTTTCTCCCAGTGAATGTAATTTAAAACCTTGGACAGAATGCATAAAACAACTATTTGAGGATTCTGAAAAGTAAATGGTAAAGTAAAAAGTAGATGGCAGGAATATGGACAAAGGAAACCAGAAATCAAAGAACTGTCAAATCAAGAGTGAGTTTCCCAATTTTTTTCTCTTCGTTTTCTCCTCAATTGTACTAAAAGGCAGCCTAAAATGCACATATTCTGCACAACAATGTGAATATAGTTAATACTGCTGAACTGTACACTGTTAAATTACATTTGACTTAAATCTGTCTCCAAACATAATGTACTGTAATCCAACAATATGTAAACAAACTGTAACCTAACTTGAGAGTATATTATATATATATATATATTTTTTTTTTTTTTTTAAGATGGGGTTTCACCATGATGGCCAGGCTGGTCTTGAACTCCTGACCTCAGGTGATCCACCCACCTTGGCCTCCCAAAGTGCTAGGATTACAGGCATGAGCCACTGCGTCCGGCCTTATATATTTATTTTTTGAGATGGAGTCTTGCTCTGTCACCCAGGCTGGAGTGCAGTGGTGCGATCTCAGCTCATTGCAACCTCTGCCTCCCAGGTTCGAGCTATTCTCTTGCCTCAGCTTCCTGAGTAGTTGGGACTATAGGCACACGCCACAACGCCTGGCTAATTTATGTATTTTTAGTAGAGACTATGTTTCACCATATTGGCCAGGCTGGTCTCGAACTCCTGACCTCGTGATCTGCCAACCTCCACCTCCCGAGAGTATATTCTTGTAACAAGTAGCTGAGTCTGGGCTAATCCTAGCAGGTAAACTTTCAGCCAGTCACAGGACGTAAACTGCCAAAATATGTCCAAATAAGGCAAATGCCAAACTGTAACCAATCAGGTTCTTTTTGTATGTCACTTCCTTTTTCTGTCTATAAATACTGCCTGCCTCCATTGCTAGGTAAAGCTCTCTGAACCTATACTGGTTTGGGATGCTTCCCAATTCATGCAGCAGGGCAGTCTTGCTCACTGCAACCTCTGTCTCCCAGATTCAAGTGATCCTCCCACCACAGCCTCCCAAGTAGCTGGGATTACAAGTATGCACCACCACACCTGGCTGATTTTCCTCAAGTCTTTTTTGAGACTTTCCCTGGGCAGGCCCAGTCACTTTCTAATTTGCTCCATATATGTAGCCATTTTTTTAAAATGTCCTAGTCTTTAGTGTCTCGCTTCCAAAAGGAAAAAAAGCAAAAACAAAAGGGGGGAATAAAAAGGTCACCAGCTCTTTAAATCTCTGGAATTCACATCAGCCAGAGGGCAAGAGGCTTGCAACAAATAGGGGAAGTTGCAACAACAATGGCTTTTCTTGCTTTGTTTATACCTCTCTGATAAGAAGCAGCAATGAGAGATCAGGGCCCAGATCCCCCATAATCAGAGGACAAAGTCCTCTTTGCCTACCCTGACTCCCACAGGCTGTTTGTAAGCTGCTCCAGGAATATGTGCACAGCTGTCTGCCATATAGCTGAGTGGTGGTGGATGAGTAGCTGCTGCTGTGGTAAGAGTTAAAATAGACTAAAATTAACCACAATTTACCATCCTTGCCTTCCTCTGGATGTTGCAAGCCCTCTTTCGACTTTGGAGTCCCATAGTAGTTACATCAGACAGATTTCACCAGTGCAATTTTTGTCTAGGTAAAAAGCCAAATTCCTGGTGCTTTCTACTCTGCCATCTTCCTAGAATCCTCTCCTCCCAATTTTGACAGTTTTGCTAGATTCTCATCGTTTTTGTGGAAGATTATATTTCAGAGGTCCTTACTTCGCCTTTCCAAAAAGGGCAACTCCAGAATCACTTTCACAGTGTATTTAGAATTAATATTCTACCACATTCGGTGAAATTCACCCTCCCCCACTTATGTTGTAGGTGTCATATGTGTTACATTTACACACACTGGCAAATTCATCAGACAATGTTATATGTTTTGCTCTTAATCATCAGGTATATTTGTAAGAACGTAAAAGGAGAAAAATAGCCGATTATATATCTACCTAGCTATTTACCACTTTTATTGCTTTTCCTTCATTCCTGACATTTCTAGTTTTACTGTTATCATTTCTTTTCAGCCTGAATAACTATCTTTTTTTAAATTATTATTACATGACAACTTCGCTGCCAGCATACTGAATAACTATCTTTAGGCTTTATTTTACAAAGTGTGGCTCGTGACGAATTCTCTTAGTTTTTCTTCTTCCTCTGAGAATCTCTTTAGTGTGCTTTCATTCCTGAAGGATATTTTTACTGGATATAGAATTCTAGATTGACTGTTCTTTTATTTCTGGACTTTTTTTTGTCCAGAAAAAAAAATTTTTGTCTCACTACTTTTTTGGCCTCCATGGTTTCTGATGTAAAATTCATAGTCATTCTAATTGTTTTTCCCCTAAATGTGATACATAGTTTTGTCAACCTAAATAACAGAGAGAGAGAGAGAGAGAGAGAGAGAGAGACTCTCTAAAAGAAACTGATGTTTATTCAAGAATAAGCATTGCAATGGGAAAACAGGTGCCACATTAAATATGTGTATTCAAACAGGTAAAGGAAGACCAAAAATTTTTGAGGAAAAATGAGGATTACTTAATGTTTCGAGACAATTATCCTTAACCACAAGGATCCTTAATAACAAGGCTGGTATCAGTCCAAGTGCAGGTCTGGACAGACAGTTGCTAGGCAGATGTCCATATAGAAGTATTTGTTGTTGTTGTTGTTGTTAGGTTGTGATGGCTTTTGTGTAACTTTGTGATTTTTGTATCGTCTTTTGTTATATTTCTTTTTATAAGGCAATAATGTTTGTCAGCCGTTTTTTTTTTTTTTTTTTTTTTTTGAGATGGAGTCTCACTCTGTCACCTGGGCTGGAATGCAGTAATGTGATCTCAGCTTACTGCAACCTCCGTCTCCGGGGTCAAGCGATTCTCCTGCCTCAGCCTCCTGAGTAGCTGGGATTACAGACATGTGCCACCATGCCCGGCTAATGTTTGTATTTTTAGTAGACACAGGTTTTCACCAGGTTGGGCAGGCTGATCTTGAACTCCCGACCTCAGGTAATCCACTCACCTCGGGCTCCCAAAGTGCTGGATTGCAGGCATGAGCCACTGCGCCTGGCCTGTAAAGAGTTTTAAACATAAGTGACTCCATTTTGATTCTAACAACTTTCTGTGGCTATTTTTAAAATATTTTATTTGCCTTTAGTTTCTAGCAGTTTAGTTATGATGCATTTAGGAGTGGATTTCATTGGGCATTTACTGTTTGAGAATTTATGAGCTTTTTGAGTCTGTAAATTTATGCCTTTTGCCACTATGCCCAGCTAATTTTTGTATTTAGTAGAGACAGGGTTCCACCATTTTGGCCAGGCTGGTCTCAAACTCCTGACCTCAGGTGATCTGCCTGCCTTGGCCTCCCAAAGTGTGGGCACCTGTAATCCCAGCTACTTGGGAGGCTGAGGCAGGAGAATTGCTTGAACCTAGGAGGCAGCAGTTGCAGTGAGCCAGGATTGCGCCACTGCACTCCAGCCTGGGTGACAAGAGCAAAACTCTGTCTCAAAAAAAAAAATGTGAGGAAAAAATTAAGACATTCCCAGATAAACAAAAGCTGAGAGCGTTTGTTACCACTAAATCTGCCTTTCAAGAAATGCTCAAGGAAGTCCTATAGGGTGAAATGAAAGGACACCAGGCCATAACATGAAGTCATATGAAAAAAATAAAGATAACAATAAAGGTAAATATATGGACAATTATAAAAGTTAGCATTATTGCCACAAAGGTTTGTAAATCCACTTTTTATTTTTTATATGATGTGAGAGATGAATACATTAAAAAACAATTAGCCTAAAAGCCAGTATTATTTTAACTTTAGTTTGCAATTCTATATTTTGTCTTCTGTATAATTTAGGAGACTAATGCATTTTTAAAATATTAGTGGTACAGGAATTCTAGTGAGGGTACAGGAGTCCTCGGCAAGGTTTTCCTTTTAATGAAAAGCAGCCCCCAAATCATTTTCTTTTCTAATGAAGAGCAGCCTGTAAAATCGAGCTTTAGACATACACAACCAAGGCTAGAAGCTTGACTGGGCGATTGCCGGCAGTTGAGCCAATAAAAAAAGGCTACTTGTGACTAGGCACGGTCAAAATGGTGGCTCCATCTGCTCTTCTCTTTGCCAGCCACGTGTACAGTAAAGAGCAGACAAGATGGCACTTGCCAAGTGGAAAGTCTGTTTACATAATGAGATTAGGGTGGGGCAACCAGCCTTCCCTGAATGCTATGTAAATGTCACACCTGGTTGAACCAATCTGTGAGCCCTATGTAAATCAGACACCGCTTCTTCAAGCCTGCCTATAAAATCTGCTTCTGTCCGCCGCAGGCCACCTTTTCCCTTTTGGACACCTCTCTCTCACAAGAGAGAAACTTGCTCTCCTCTCTCCTTTCTTCTGCCTATTAAACTTTCCACTCCCTAACCCACTCTGTGTGTGTGTGTGTGTGTGTGTGTGTGTGTGTGTGTGTGTGTCAGTGTTATTAATCTTCTCGGTGTGAGATGACAAACCCCACCCAGGTATTTACCCCAGACAAAGAGGCTGCTTTATTAGTTTATGTTTAGGGGTACACAATGTATAAAGACATGTAATTTTGTGACATCAACAACCGAAAGAAGTGAATACAGTGTTGTATGTAATGAAGCAGAGTCTTTGTATGTTATTGAAGTTAAGCTGGTGTAAATTCAAATTACAGTACTATCACAGGATTATCATGTTAAATGTAATCCTAATGGTAACCACAAAGAAAATAGCTAGAGAATATACATAGAAAGAAATGAGAAAGAAATTTAAACATTTTACTACCCCAAAATACATAAAACATAAAAAAGAACAATAAAGCAAGAAATGAGGGACAAAAAGGCTATAAGGCATATAAAAAACATATAAAGGACTGGGTATGGTGGCTCATGCCTATAATCCTGACATTCTGAGAGCCTGAAGCAAGTGGATCACTTGAGACCTGGAGTTTGAGACCAGCCTGGCCAACATGGCGAAACCCTGTCTCTGCTAAAAATACAAAATTTAGCTGGGCGTGGTGGCACATGCCTGTAGTCCCAGCTACTCAGGAGCTAAGGTGGGAGGATTTCTTGAACCTGGGAGGTGGAAGTTACAGTGAGCCAAGATTATGCCACTGCACTCCAGCCTGTGTGACAGAGTGAGACTCTGTCTCAAAAAAATTAATTGAATTGAGTAAAAAAGAAAACACAAAACAAAAGGAGAGAAATAAGTCCTTCCTTATCAATAATTACTTTAAATGTAAACAAATTAAATTTGCCAATCAAAAGATGAGGTTGGCAGAATGAAAAAAAAGTAATCTACATGATCTGTTTTATGCTGTCTACAAGAGACTCATTTTAGATCCCAAAACACAAATAGATTGAAAGTGAAAATATGGAAAAAGATATTCCATGCAAATAGTAACCAAAAGAGAGTAGGGTGGCTAGACTAATAGCAGACAAAATAGATTTTATTTTATTTATTTATTTATTTATTTATTTATTTATTTTTTTATTTTTTAAAGATTGGTTTTCACCATGATGACCAGGCTGGTCTTGAACTCCTGACCTCAGGTGATCCACCCACGTTGGCCTCCCAAAGTGCTAGGATTATAGGCGTGAGCCACCGCGCCTGGCCTGACAACATAGATTTTAAATCAAAAAAGGTTATAAGAGACAAAGAATGATATTACATATTAAAGGTTCAATGTAGCAAGAAGATATAGCAATGATAAACATATACACACCTAATGACAGGTCATCAAAATATATAATGCAGGCTGGGCATAGTGGCTCACGCCTATAATCCCAGCACTTTGGGAGGCCAAGGCGGGCAGATCACCTGAGGTCAGAAGTTCGAGACCAGATTGGCCAACATGGCAAAACCCATCTCTACTAAAAATACAAAAATTGGCTGGGCAAGGTGGCTCATGCCTGTAATCCCAGCACTCTGGGAGGACAAGGCAGGTGGATCGCCTGAGGTCAGGAGTTCGAGACCAGCCTGACCAACATGGTGAAACCCTGTCTCTACTAAAAATACAAAAATTAGCTGGGCATGGTAGCATGCACTTGTAATCTCAGCTACTCAGGAGGCTGAGGCAGGAGAATCGCTTCAACCTTGGAGGTGGAGATTGCAGTGAGCCAAAATGGAATCACTACACTCCAGTCTGGGTGACAGAGCGAGACTCCATCTCAAAAAAAACAAAAAACAAAACAAAACAAAAAAATTAGCTGGGTGTGGTGGCATGCACCTGTAGTCCCAGCTACTCAGGAGGCTGAGGCAGAAGAATCACTTGAACCCAGGAGGCAGAGATTGCAGTGAACCTAGATTGTACCATTTCACTCCAGCCTGGGTGACAGAGCAAGACTCCATCTCAAAAAACAAAAACAAAAACAAAAAAACAACACGTATATATGTTGATGCAAAAAATGGACAGAATTAAAGGGAGAAATAGGCAGTTCTACAACTATAGTTGGAAGTTTCAGTACTCTCCTTGCAATGATGAATAGAACAACCAAATGAAAGATAAGTAAGAAAATGCAGGAATTAAACAGCATAATAAAGCAATCAGGTCAAATAGACATGTATAGCACACTGCACTCAATGACATAATGCACATTCTTCTCCAAATGCACATGAAACATTCTCCAGGATAGACCATATGTTAGACCACAAATTAAGTACCAATAGATTTTAAAAGATAGGGATCACACAAAGTATCTTCTCCAATCACAGTGGGATGGAGTCAGAAATAAACAACAGAAGTAAAACTGGAAATTTCACAAATTTGTAGATATTAGACAACATACTCTTAAACAACTAATGGACAAAGAAGAAATCATAAGGAAATTAGAAAATACTTAGTGAAGGAAAATAAAAACACAACACATCAAAACTTCTGAGATGCAGTGAAAGCAGTGCTAAGGGAGAAATTTATAGCTATAAATAAATGCTTACATTAAAACAATAAGAAAGATCTAAAATCAGCAATCTAACTCTACAGCTCAAGAAACTAGGGGCTGGGTGCGGTGGCACCTGTAATTACACCTGTAATTCTAGCACTTTGGGAGGCCAAGGCGGGCAGATCACTTGAGGTCAGACGTTTGAGACCAGCCTGGCCAACATGGTGAAACCCCATCTCTACTAAAAATACAAAAATTAGCTAGGCATGCTGGCGTGTGCCTATAATTCCAGCCACTCAAGAGACTGAGTCAGGGGAATCACTTGAACCTGGGAGGCAGAGGTTGTAGTGAGCTAAAGTTGTGCCATTGCATTGCAGCCTGGGGGACAAGAGCAAAACTGTCTCAGAAAAAATGAAGGAAGGGAGAGAGGGGAGGGAAGGGGAAAGGAGGGGAGGGGAGGGGTGGGCAGGGGAGGAAGGGACAGAGGGATTAGGGGAAAAAGAACAAACTAAACCCAAAGCTGGCCCAAGGGAGGAAATGATAAGATTAGAGCAGAGATAAGGAACACACAAACAAAGAAAATAGGCCACCTGTAATCCCAGCTACTTGGGAGCTGAGACAGGAGAATTGCTTGAACCTGGGAGGCGGTGGTTGCAGTGAGCCATAATTGTGCCACTGCATTTCTACCTGGGCAACAGAGCAAGACTCTGTCTCAAAAAAAAAAAAAAAAGAAAAGAAAAGAAGAAAAACTATAGAGAAAAATCAATGAAGTTAAAAGTTAGTTCTTGAAAGATTGACAAAATTGATTAACCTTTAGCTAGATGAATGAAGAAAAAAACTAAAATTACTAAAATCACAAATCAAAATGTAGACATTACTACCAATTCTAGAAAAATAAGGATTTTAAGAGAATATTATGAACAACTGCATGCCAACAAACCGGATAACCCAGATGAAATGAATAAACTTATAGAAACACAAAACCTACTTACTCTAAATCACAAAAAATGGAAAATGTGAATAGACTTATAACTAGTAAGAAGATTGAATCAGTAATCAAAAATCAGTTGCATTTCTATACACTATCAATGAACAATCTGAAAAGGAAATTACAAAAACAATTCCATTTACAATGATAAAATACTTAGAAATTAACAAGAGGGTAAAATACTAGTACAAATAAAACTGCAAAAATTTCTGAAAGAAGTTAAAGAAGACATAAATAATGAAAAATACATCTCATGTTCATGAATTCGAAGACTTAACTTTCTTTTTTTTGAGACAGAGTCTTGCTTTGTCATCCAGGCTGGAGTGCAACGGTGCAGATTTGGCTCACTGCAAACCTCCGCTTCCCAGGTTCAAGCGATTCTCCTGCCTCAGCCTCCCAAGTAGCTGGGATTACAGGCGCCTACCACCATGCCCAGATAATTTTTGTATTTTTAGTACAGACTTGGTTTCACCATGTTGGCCAGGCTGGTCTGGAACTCCTGACCTTGTGATCCGCCCACCTCGACCGCCCCAAGTGTTGGGATTACAGGCGTGAGCCACTGCCACCCAGCCCTTAACATTGTTAAGATGTCAATACCACCCAAAGTGATCCACAGATGTAATGCAATCCCTATCAAAATTTGCAAGATTTCTGTAAAAATGATGTTTTTTGCAAAAAATAGAAAAACCCATCTTAAAATTTATATGAAATCTTAAGGGACCCCAAATAGCCAAAATTATCTTGAAAAACAAAGCTAAAGAACTCAGTTTCTGATTTCAAAACTTACTACAAGGCTGTAGTAAAAACAAACAAACAAAACAAAACAAAAAACGCTGTGATGCTGATATATAGACCAATGAATAGAATAGAATACCCAGAAAGAAACCCTCCCATATATGATCAAATGATTTTTCACAATGATGCCAAGACCATTCAATGGGGAAAGGACAATTATTTCAACAAATGGTGCTGGGAAAAATGTATATACACATGCAAAAGAATGAAGTTGGACCTTTATGTAACACTACAAAAATTAGCTCAAAATGGATTAACAACCTAAACATAAGAACAAATACTATAAAACTCCTAAAAGAAAACCTAGGCTAAAATCTTTACAACATTAGATTTGGCAACGATTTTCTTGAATATGGCACCAAAGGCACAGACAACAAAAGAAAAAATAGACAAATTGGACTCTGAAAATTTTTAAATTGTGTGCATCAAAAGACAATATAAACAGCATTTTAAAACAACCCACAGAATGCGAAAAAAAAATCAAATTATAAATCTGACAAGGGTTTAATAGCCAGACATATAAATACTTTTAAAACTCAACAACAGAAAAACGAAAGACCTGATTAACAAATGGGCAGACCAGGCGCGGTGGCTCACACCTGTAATCCCAGCACTTTGGGAAGCCAAGGCAGGTGAATCATGAGGTCAGGAGTTCAAGACCAGCCTGGCCAATATGGTGAAACCCCGTCTCAACTAAAAATACAAAAAAATTAGCTGGGCATCATGGCCCGCTCCTGTACTCCCAGCTACTCAGGAGGCCGAGGCAGGAGAATCGCTTAAACCTGGGAGGTGGAGGTTGCAGTGAGCTGAGATCGCACCACTGCACTCTTGCCTGTGTGACAGAGCGAGACTGTCCCAAAAAAAAAAAATATGGGCAAAAGACCTGAATAGACATTTCTCCGAAGTAGATCTACAGATAGCCAATAAGTACATGAAAAGATATTCGGCAACATTAAAGAAATTCAAATCAAAACTATAATGAGATACCACCTCACAACCAGTAGGATGACTACTATTAGAAAAAAAAGAAAAGAAAAAGTATTAGCCTGGTGCAGTGGCTCACGCCTGTAATCCCAACACTTTGGGAGGCTGAGGCAGGTGGATCACGAGGTCAGGGGTTTGAGACCAGCCTGACCAACATGGTGAAACCCTGTCTCTACTTAAAAACACAAAAATTAGCCGGGCGTGGTGGCGTACACCTGTAATCCCAGCTACTTGGGAGGCTGAGGCATGAGAATTGCTTGAACCCAGGAGGTGGAGGTTGCAGTGGGCCAAGAGCATGCCATTGCACTCCAGCCTGGGTGACAGAGCAAGACTGTCTCAAAAAACAAAAACAAACAAACAAACAAAAAACTAACTAAAAAAAAAAAAAAGAAAAGAAAAATTGTTAGCAAATATGTAAAGGAATTGGAATCCTCACTCATGGTTGGTGGTAAAATAAGATGGTACAGCTGCTGTGGAAAACAGTATGGCACTTTCTCAAATACTTAAACATAGAATTGCCTGCCATATGATCCAGCAATTCCATTTCAGGGTATATACCCAAAAGAATTGAAAGTAGGGTCTTGAAGAGATATTTGTGCATCCATGCTCAAAGCAGCATTATTCACAATAGCTAAAATATGGAAGCAACTAAATTGTCTATTAGCAGATAAATAGATAAGTAAAATGTGCTATATAAAAATATATACAATAGAATTCATTCAGCCACAAAGAGGAAAGAAATTCTGCAATATGCTATAACATGGAGGAACCTTGAGGACATTATGCCAAGTGAAACAGACCAATCACAAAAAGATAAGTACTGTATGATTCCACCTACATAAGATACTTAAAATAGTCAAAATCATACAGACAGAAAGCGTAATGGTTGTTGCCAGAGGCTGCAGCGAGGAGAAATGGGGAGTTAGTGTTCAATGGGTATAGAGTTTCAGTTACAAGATGAAAAGAGTTGTGAATGGCTGGGCACAGGGTGGCTTATGCCTATAATCCCAGCACTTTGGGAGGCCAAGGTGGGAGGATTGCTTGAGGCCAGGAGTTCAAGACAGCCTAGGCAACATTGCATGACCTTATCTCTACAAAAAGTAAAAAATTAGCCAATGTGGTGGTGAACGCCTGTAGTCCTAGTCACCTGGGAGGCTGAGGTGGAAGATCACTTGAGCCTAGGAGGTCAAGACTGCAGTGAGCTGTGATCACACCACTGCCCTCCAGCTTGGGCAACAAAGTGAGAACCTGTCTCGAAACAACCAAAAAAACCTAAAAAGCCAGGCTTGGTGGCTCATGCCTGTAATCCGAGCACTTTAGGAAGCCAAGGTGGGCGGATCACCTGAGGTCAGGAGTTCCAGACTGACCTGGCCAACATGGTGAAATCTTGTCTCTACTAAAAATACAAAAATTAGCTGGGCGTGGTGGTGTGTGCCTGTAGTCCCAGCTACTCAGGAGGCTGAGGCAGGAGAATCGCCTGAATCCAAGAAGCAGAGGTTGCAGTGAGCCGAGATTCCACCACTGCACTCCAGCCTGGGCAGCAGAGCAAGAATCTGAAAAAAAGAAGAAAAAGAGAAAGAAAGAGAGAGAGAAAGAGAGGAAGGAAGGAAGGAAGGAAGGAAGGAAGGAAGGAAGGAAGGAAGGAAGGAAGGGAGTTGCAGAGATAGTGGTGGTGATGTCTACCCAACATTATGACTGTATTTCCAAAACATTGAACTGCACACTTAAAAATAGTTGAGAGGAAAGTTTCATGTTATGTGATTTTTGTTTTGTTTTGTTTTTTTTAGAGACAGGATCTCACTCTGTTGTCCACTCTGGAGTGCAGTAACACAATCATGGCTCACTGCAGCCTTAACTTTGTAGGCTCAAGAAATCCTCCTGGCTCGGCCTCTCAAAGTTCTGGGATCACAGGCATGAGCCACCATGTCTCGCCATGTTATGTATATTTTATAGCAATTAAAAAATTGGAAAATAACTGAATCTAGTCTCAAGTAATAATATCTGTGAAAAAATGCTGTGAAAATCGAATTTTTCAGAACTCTGGAAAATAACCAGAGGCTTGCAACAATTTGAAGATAATAGCTTAATCTCAGTAATGCAGAGCTTTGTGACATTTCAGCTTGCTACAGTTCCAACCCTTTTGGCAGCGCCACGCTCACCTTGAAAAACAACAGCCTTGCAACTATGATAGTTGTGAAAACCAGCAATGTAGCCACCTCTAGAGAGGACAAAAACGGGCTTTAATTTCCCAGAAGCCCCACCCCCAGAGAATTTGTCAGTATTGCACCTATCTGGAAACTCTCTGAGAAGCTCTATTCTTAGAGCTTGTCTTTATTTTACCTAACTCAGGGCTCACTCTGTGCTAACAGCCCTGTCTGCAGAGCATTATCAAAAATAATTAGCAGCAATTGTTTAACAGTGCAGCTGCCTGAAGCAGCATTACCAGTTAGTGCTAACAAAAATATTAAAAAAAAAAAAAAAAAAAAACCTAGGGAATGAGATGCCCATAGAAGGCTCAGAAAAGCCCTGAATATTCCCCGAGAGCTAGAAGGCCACATGCATGTGCAGGGCTATACATATGCCCAGGAAAGATCTGAGAAGGCCCTAATCTCTCACCTTTGACTTTGAGGCTCTGCATAATACAAGTGTAAAGTGAAGGTTAAGGCACAGCTGTAAACTGCCTGCCAGAGCATTGAAGCCATATACCAACACATACAGAGACACCTTCAAAAAGGCTGGGAGATTTATTGGTTCATGGAGTTTATGGAAATCTGTCCAGTCATTAGGCAACCACTAAGCTTACCAAGTAGAGATTCAGTAGACAAGCATGAAAAAGTACACAGACTGCAGAATTAGTCCAGGAAAGTGATTTAAAAAAACAAACCAGCAACAAAACAAACCTGGGGGATCTGCTTTCCACAGGTGCCATATTATTTTAAATGTTCAGTGTGCAACAAAAAATTAAGAGACACACAAAGAAATGGTTAAGTATGGCCCATACATGGGGGGAAAAGCAGTCAATAGAAAGTGCACTGAAGAAGCACAGACACTGAACATATTAGACAAAGACTTGAAGTCAGCTATTATAACATGTTAAAAGAATTAAAGAAAACTATGTCTAAAGAATTAAAAGAAAGAATGACAATGTTCCACCAAACAGAGAAAACAAAGAGAAAAATTATTTTTAAAAAAGAACCAAATAAGACTAAATTGTCTTCTCCAAAACTTTATATGTTGAAGCCCTAACCTCTTTCATGACTGTATTTGGAGATGGGGTTTTAGGAAGTTTTTAAAGTTAAATGAGGTCCTAAGTATGTTCTCCTAATTTGATAGAATTGATGGTCTTATGAGAAGAGGAAGATCACTCGCTCTCTCTCTCTCCCCTCCCCTTTCTGCCTTCCCCCTCTTCCTGCATGTGCACACAGTGAAGAAAGGCATGGCACACAGAGAGAAAGTGGCCATCTGTAAGCCAGCAAGGAAACTCAGAACCTGACCATGCTGGCTGCAGAATTGTGAGAAAATACATTTCTTTTGTTTAAGCCACCCAGTCTATGATATTTTATTAGGACAGCACTGGCCAACTAAGACAGCAGAGTTGAATTGTCAAAAGAAAGAATCATAAAACTTGAAGTCAAATGAGATTATCCAGGCTAAGGCACAGAAAACAACCATAGTAATGAAGAAAAATGAACAAAGCCTCAGACACCTATGGGATACCAGCAAGTATACCAACAAACACATAATGGGAGCCTCAGATATAGAAGACAAAGAGAGGAGCAGAAATAATATTTGAAGAAATAATGGGCCAGGTGCAGTGGCTCACGCCTGTAATCCCAGCACTTTGGGAGGTTGAGATGGGTGGTTCATGAGGTCAGGAGTTTGAGACCAGTCTGGCCAACATGATGAAACCCTGTCTCTACTAAAAATACAAAAATTAGCTGGGTGTGGTGGTGGGCATCTATAATCCCAGCTACTCAGAATGCTGAAGCACCTCATTTGAACCTAGGAGGCGAAGGTTGCAGTGAGCCGAGACTGCACCATTGCACTCCAGCCTGGGTGATAGAGTAAGACTCTGTCTAATAAATAAAAAAGTAAATAAATAAAGGCCAAAAACTTCCCAAATTTACTAAGAAGCATTAATCTGTTCAACCAAGAAGCTCAATGACCTCCAAGTAGGATAAACTCAGAGATGCACACTACATATCATAGTCAAAGTGTCTAAAAACAATGAGAGAATCTTGAAAGCAGCAAAAGAAGCAACTCATCACATATAAGGGCTATATAAGGGATCCTCAATAAGATTAACAGCTGATTTCTCATTAGAACCCATGGAGGCCAGAAAGCAATGATATATTCAAAATGTTGAAAAAGTCTCTCAACCAAGAATTTTTTTTATCACTCTCACTAAATTTGTCTAGCTTATTAATACTTCCAAACAACTACCTTTTTTAAAAGAGATGGTGTCTCATTATATTACCCAGGCTGGCCTTCATATCCTGGGTTCAAGTAATCCTCCCACCTGGGATTACAGGCACGTGCCACTATGCCCAGCTTCAGCCAAGAATTCTATACCCAGCAAAACTATCTTGCAAAAGTGAAAGAGATATCAAGACATTTCCAGGTAAACAAAAACTGAGAGAATTTGCTGTTAGCAGACCTGCCTTACAAAAAATATGGAAAAGAGTCCTTCATGCTAAAATGAAATACTACCAGACAGTAAACTGAATATACACACACAGACAGTAAATTGAATACACACACACACACACACACACACACACACACACACATACAAACAAATGTTCCTCAACTCAATATGGGGTTAGACCCCAATAAATCCATCATAAGTCAAAAATATCATGTCATAAATGCATTTAATACCCAAATAAACACATTGTAAAGTCAAAAAAATTGTCCATTAAACCACTGTATGTTGTCAACTGGCTGCCTCAAACCTATTTTGGGAATAGGAACTGGAAAGAAATTATACTCAGAGTTCTCTGTTCCATATTCTCTTCCATTTTCATCCTTTCCTCCTAAGCAGAAAACTAAGTGAGAAGCAACTTGAGAAGATGGATTTTTTTATTCTTCTAAAAATAAATAAAACAAATACCAAAAATAGTCAAAATTCACTAGCATGATTAAAATTGAGTATTTAAAATGTTCAAATAATCCAAAAGAAGAGAAAGGGAAAACAGAAGTATGAAAAACAGAGAGAAAAAAACAGAAAACAAATGAGAAAATGGGAAACCTAAGTCCAAACATATCAATAACAGCATTAAATGTCAATAATCTAAAAACACCAATTAAAAGACAGAGATTATAGAACAATTTTTAAAAAATCAAGAACCAATTACATGCTGTGTACAAGAAACCCACTTTAAATATAAGGGTATAAGCTGGGTGTGGTGGCTCACCCCTGTAATTCTATCATTTTGGGAGGCCAAGGCAGGCAGATTTCCTGAGTTCAGGAGTTTGAGATCAACCTGAGCAACATGGAGAAACCCCGTCTCTACTAAAAATACAAAAATTAGCCAGGCGTGGTAACATGTGCTTGTAGTTCCAGCTACTTGGGAGGCTGAGGCATGAGAATTGCTTGAATCCTGAAGGTAGAGGTTGCAGTGAGCCGAGATTGTGCCACTGCACTGTAGCCTAGGAGACAGAGAGAGACTCTGTCTCAAAAAAAAAAAAATATATATATATATGTATGTATATACACACACATATTAGATATAACATTTTCTGATATTATATTAAAAATATATAAGGGTATAGGTAGATAAAAGGAGGATATAAAATGATACAACATGCAAACACTGATCAAAAGAAAGCTAGGCCAGGCTTGGTGGCTCAAACCTGTAATCCCAGCACTTTGGAAGGCTTAGGCGGACAGATCACCTAAGGTCAGGAGTTCAAGACCAGCCTGGACAACATGGTGAAACCCCATCTCTACTAAAAATACAAAAATTAGCTGGGCGTGTTGGCAGGTGCCTGTAATCCCAGCTACTCAGGAGGCTGAGGCAGGAGAATCACTTGAACCTGGGAGGCAGAGGTTGCAGTGAGCCGAGATCATGCCACTGCACTCCAGCCAGGGTGACAGAGCAAGACTTGGCCTCAAAAAAAAAAAAAAAAAAAAGAAAGCTGATGTGGTTATAATAATATTAATCAAAGTAGACTTCAGAGTGAGAAAAATTACCAGAGATTAAATGGAGGCATTGTATAGTGATAAAAGTAAAATCCTAAAGAAGGCATAACAATCCTAAATATATATGCATATAAAAACAGAGCTTCAAAATAAATGAAGCAGTCCAGGTGTGGTGGCTCACACCTATAATCCCAGCACTCTGGGAGGCCGAGGCAGTTGGATCACTTGAGCTCAAGCTTTCAAGACCAGCCTGAACAATATGGTGAAACCCCGTCTCTACAAAAGCTGGGTGTGGTGGTATGCGTCTGTATTCCCAGCTACTTGGGAGGCAGAGATGAGAGGATCACTTGAGCCTGGGAAGCCAAGGCTGCAGTGAGCCAAGATTGTGCCACTGCACTCTAGTCTGGGCAACAGAGCAGAAAACTGTCTCAAAAATAAATAAATACAAAAAGCTAATGAAGCAAAGACTGATAGAAATGAAATAAAAAATTGACAACTCCACAATTATTGTTGGAGATTTCAATATTCAGCTCTCAATAATCAGTGGAATATTAGAAATCAGCAAGGATTTGAACAAAACTATCAACCAGCTGGACCTAATTGACAATTATAGAACACTCCATCCAATAACAGCTGCAGAATACACATTCTTTTCAGGTACATGTGTGTACCAAGATAGGCCATATCCTGGATCACAAAACAAATGTGAACAGATTTACAAGAATTGAAATCAAAGTAAGTTATCTGACTATAATGGCATTAAAGGAGAAATTACTAACAGAAAGATAATGAAAAAAATCTTCAAATACTTGGAAATTGAATGATTTAATTTAATAGTTAATTTAAATAGTTATCCAAAATAATCTATAGATCATAAAGCTATCTCAAGGAAAATTAGAAAACTAGAAAATGTTTTGGTCTGGGTGCAATGGCTCACACCTGTAATTCTAACTTTGAGAGGCCGAGATGGGCAGATTACCTGAGGTCAGGAGTTTGGAGAAACCTTAAAATACAAACATTAGCCGGGCATGGTGGCACATGCCTGTAGTCCCAGCTAAGGGAGATTGAGGCAGGAAAATCACTTGAACCTGGGAAGCAGAGGTTGCAGTAAGCTGCGATCGTGCCACTGTACTCCAATCTGGGCTGCAGAGTCAGACTCCATCTTAAAAAGAAAAAAAGAAAGAAAATGTTTTGAACAAAATGAAAATAAGAATACAACATATCAAAATTTGCAGGATGCAGCTATATCATGCTTAGAGGGAAATTTTATAGTATTTAATTGTATTTAAGAAAAGAAGAAAGATCCCAATTCCACAATCAAAATGTCTACCTTTAGAAATTAGGAAAACAAGAGCTAATAAAACCAAAGCAAGAAGAGGAAGGAAATAATAAAAATATAAACATCAATTAATGAAATTCAAAACAGTAAAATGAGGGGAAAATAAAGAAACCAAAATCTGCTTCTTTGAACAAAGATTAAGATGAATAAACTTCTTGTCAGACTGACACAGGAAAAAAAAGAGGATACATATTGCCGATCTTAGGAATGAAAGAGGGAATATCTCTACAGACACTGCAGTCATTAGAAAGTCGATGAGGAATACTGTGAATGTCTTTACACACGTAAGTGGACCCATTGATAAGGACCATCTCCTTAAAAACTGCAAACTACTAAAACTCATCCAAGAAGAAATAGATAACTTGAACAATCCTATATCTATTAAATAAATTGAATTCATAATCTTTAATGACATCTTCAAAAACATTGAGGTCTAGATGGCTTTGCTGGTGTAGTCTACCAAACATATAAAGAAGAAATGATATAGATTTTACGCAGTCTCTTCCAGAAAATAGATAAAAAGGGACACCTTCCAACCTATCTTATAAGGCACAGCATCACTCTGATACAAAAACCAGATAAAGACAGAAGAGTGAAACAAAATCACAGACCAATATCTTTCATGAATAAAAAACAAATGTCCTAAACAAAATACTAGCAAATCAGCCAGGCGCTATGGCTCAGCACTTTGGGAGGCCGAGGTTGGTGATCACTTGAGGTCAGGAGTTCGAGACCAGCCTGGCCAACATGGCAAAACTCTGTCTCTACTAAAAATACAAAAATTTGCCAGGCATGGTGGTGTGCACCTGTAATCCCAGCTACTCAGGAGGCTGAGACAGGAGAATCACTTGAACCCAGGAGGCAGAAGTTGCAGTGAGCCAAGATCACCCCACTGCACTCCAGCCTGGGTGACAGAGCAAGACTCCATCTGAAAAAAAAAGAATATATATATACTTATATTTATATTATATATTTATTTTATATATTTATATATTATATATTTTATATAATATAAATATATATTTCTATATGCTTGCAATTAACAATTGGAAATTTAAAAAATTTTAAATCATTTATGGTAGCTTAAAGAAAATGAAATATTCTAACAAAACTTGTGTAGGCTATGTCTGCTAAACAATATAAAATGTCAATGAACTAAAGGAAGACCTGTATAGAGAGACATAAAACATTCATGGATAAAAGACTCAATATAGTTAAGATGTCAATTATCTCTAAATGATCTATTGATTTAGTACAATTCCAGTAAAAATTCCATCAGGAATTTTTGTAGAAACAGATACATGGATTCTAAAATTTATATGGAAAGGCAGAGGAACTTGGATAGCCAGCGACAATTTTGAAAAAGAAGAATAAAGCCGCAGGATTCATACGACCCAATTTTAAGAGTCACTATGAAGCTACAGTAGTCAAAGCAGTGCGGTGCTATAAAGTAATAGAAACACAATCAGTAGGACAGAGAATAGAGTTCAGAAATATATCACAAAAATACTGCCAGTTGCTTTTCCTCTTTTGAGACACACAAAAATATAAACCAATTGCTTTTTAAACAACTTTTTACCAAAAACATATATATTTCTAACCAAATTAATTGCTTTTTGACAAAAGTGCTAAGGAATAGAATATTATTCAGCCATGAAAAGAATGAAAGCCTCTCATTTTCAGTAACATGGATGAAACTGGTGGCCATTATGTTAAGTAAAATAAGCCAAGCACAGAAAGACAAATATATGTTCTCATCCATATGTGGGAGCTAAGGCATTAGATCTCATGAAGATAGGGAGTAGACAGGTGGTTTCCAGAGGCCAAGAAAGGGAGGGTGAGGAGGGATAAAAGGGAAAAAAAGAATATAAACGTATTTATTATCACTCCACTGTACACTTATAATTGACAAAGACGGTAAATTTTACATGAATATTTTACCTCAATAAAAAAATAAAAAATTTTAAAGTACAAAGGCCTGTTTGTGGAGAAAGGGTTGCCTTTTAACAAGTGCTGTTAGAACACCAGTTAAATATCCATACGCAAAAAAAATAACTTCTATCCTTACAGAGTTTTGAAACTGTATACAAAAATTAAACCAAAATAGATCATGGATCTAAACATAAATTGTAAAACTAAAATACTTTGAGAAGAAAACAGGAGAAACCTTAATGACCTTAGGTTAGGCAAAGACTACTTAAATATGACACAAAAATCATGATTCATAAAATAAAAAATTGATAAATTCAGCTGCATCAAAATTGAAAACTGCTCTGAAAATGACATTGTTAAGAAAATGGAAAAGAAGCTGCAGAGTGGAAGAAAATATCTGCAAATTGTTTATCCCACAAATAATTTGTATCCAGAATATACAAAGAACTTTCAGTATTCAACCACAAGAAAACAATTCAATTTTTTAAATGGGTCAAAGATTTGAACAGATAGTTCACCAAGGAAAGTATGTGGATGACAAAGGAGCACTTGAAATTAGCCATTATGGAAATGCAAGCTAAAACAATGGTTAGTTATACACTTAATATCATGGCTACAATGTTTTTTCAAAAAACCTGACAGTACTAAGTGCAGAAGACGATGTAAAGCAACTGGAAGTCTTTTTTTTTTCTTTCAGACTGAGTTTTGCTCTTATTGCCCAGGCTAGAGTGCAATGGCTTGATCTTGGCTCACTGCAACCTCCACCTCCTGTGTTCAAGTGATTCTCCTGTCTCAGCCTCCCAAGTAGCTGAGATTACAGGTGCCCACCACCATGCATGGCTAATTTTTGTATTTTAGTAGAGACAGGTTTCACTGTGTTGGTCAGGCTGGTCTCAAACTCCTAACCTCAGGTGATCCATCCACCTCGGCCTCCCACAGTACTGAGATTCCAGGCGTGAGCCACCACTCCCAGCTACAACTGGAAGTCTTATACATTATGTGGGAATACAAAATGGTACTGGCAGTCTGGATAACAGCTTGGCAGTTTCTTATAAAAACTACTTAAACACATGCTTACCAAATGACCCAGCAGTTCCGCTTAGCTATTTAATAACTAGAATCTTATGCTCACAAATAAATGAATTTTATGCTCACAGAACAATCACAAACAAATGTTTATAGCAGCTCTTTTCATAATTGTCAAAATCTGGAAACAACCCAAATGTTCTTCAACAGGAGAATAAATAAACTGTATATAACTGTATAGTGGAATACAATGCAAGCAATAAAAATGAACAAACTGTTGACATAAGCAATGACGTGAAAGAATTTAAAATGCTGACTGGAAGCCAGGCTCCAGTTGTTACATACTGTATGATCCCATCTACATGACCTTCTGGAAAAGACAAAACCACAGGACAAAGAGTAGATCAGCGGTCGACTACAAAACAAAGGGGAATCTATGAGGGATTTTTTAGGGTGATGGAACTGTTTTGTATCTTGATTGTGTAGTGAGTTACACAGCTCTACATATGTATTAAAACTTATAAAACCGTATACCAAAACGCCAATTTAATTATATTCTATTAGTTCTCAAGAAAATGCAAATTAAAACCACTGCAACGAAATACCACTTCCCACCCACTAGAATGGCTAAAATTAAACATACAGACAAAATCAAATACTAACAGGTATGGAGCAACCGTAATTCTCACACATTACTGTGGGAATGTAAAATGGCACAACTGTTTCGGAAATCAGTGTGGCAGTTTCTCATGAAGTTAAATATACACCTACTTTATAACCCAGCAATTTCACCTCTAGGTATTTGCAATAGAATGAAAACATGCACACAAAAAGACTTGCACATGCATGTTCATAGCAGTTTTAGTCATGATCATCTCAAAATAAAATGCTGTGCAGAAAAAAAAAACATGCACAGAAGAGTAAATACATGATTATTTTATTTATATGAAGTTCAAGAAGAGTCAGAACTAATCTATGTGATACATGAACAGTAGTTGGCTCTGGGACAGAGGAATTAACTGAAAAAAAGTATGAGGGAACTTCACTGGGTGCTGGAAATATGTTATACTTTGATATGGTGGTTACACAGGCATATGCTTTGCCAACACTTATGGAACTGTTCACTTAAGATTGGTGACTCTGGCCGGGTGCAGTGGGTCATGCCTGTAATCCCAGCACTTTGGGAGGCTGAGGCAGGCAGATCATGAAGTCAGGAGTTCAAGCTCAGCCTGGCCAATATGGTGAAACCTCGTCTCTACTAGAAATACAAAAATTAGCCATGTGTGGCACACACCTGTAGTCCCAGTTACTCAGGAGGCCGAGACAGAAGAATCACTTGAACCCAGGAGGTGGAGGTTGCAGTGAGCCGAGATCACACCACTGCACTCTAGCCTGGGAGACAAAGTAAGACTCCATCTCGAAAAAAAAAAAATCTGTGACTTCACAGTATGTAAAATTTAACTCAATAAAAACACTTAACATATATGTTCATGTGTGGTATCAGAAAAATTGAAAAAGTATATCACATTTGCCCAGGTGGGATCACAAGGTATGTATGTATGTATGTATGTATATATGTATAGGTATTAGTTTGTTTTCACACTCCTATGAAGAAATATCTGAAACTGGGTAAAATTTATAAAGGAAAGAGCTTTAATCGACACAGTTCCTCATTGCTGTGGAGACCTCAGGGAACTTACAATCGTGGTAGAAGGCAAAGGAGAAGCTGGCACCTTCTTCACATGCTGTCAGAACAGAGTGAATGCAAGCAGGGGAAATGCCAGGTGCTTATAAAAGCATCAGATCTGGTGAGACTCATTCTTTTATCACGAGAACAAACAGCATGGGGGAAACTGCTCTTGGGATTCAATTACCTCCACCTGGTCCAGCCCTTGACACATGGGGATTATGGGGATCATTATACGATTCAAAGTGAGATTTGAGTGGGGACACAGAGCCAAACCATATCAGTATACATATGAGAAAGCTGTTACTTAGCTTAAATAAGAAAATTACGTTGTAAGATGATGTTTGAGATGAATGTTTTGTTTTACATTAAACCAATCTTCAATGGTCATAAGTTTTGGAAAATCCTCTTTTGTGGATTCAAAAACTATTGTTACAAACAGAATTAAAGCTTCTAGACCTTTTTAAAAGTAAAGGCAAAAATAATCCTTTCTCAAGGAATTCAATAATTTTTCAAGGATTTTTGAGTTAAACTTCAACTATATTTTTTATCCTAAGATCAATTAATTCGTCTTCAGTTAAGTCAACATCTTAATATCTTTGATTCACTTTGTGTAAGAAAGAAATAGATTGTATGTCTGTGGGTCAACTTAGAAGCCATCAAGATAGAAATCACCTTTGGAAGACTTCTGAAGTGTTCAAGAAATTTACAGATTTCTCTTTTCAAAGAAAATGACAGAGAAATTTGTATTACAACTCCATCTTAGAATAGCATATCCTCCAGCTTCTTTCTTATCGACCACTTAGCCAAGAATGTGTTTAATTTTTTCAGTAGCATTTATAATGTTGATTTCATAACATTGAATTGAAGGTTCAACTCATTCATATGGTTAAAAGTATCTGCCAGGTAAGCCGACACACTGATAAAATTCCTTTTCTCATAATGTCCCAAGAGTGGGTTTTCTTTTCTTTTGCTCTTGTTTTATTTCAGTTAAAGTAGAACTTCAGTCCTCAGTTTTAAAAAGTGCTTCAAGGCATAATCTCATGAAGGTCAGCAAACTTCTGTGTGGAGAGAAGCAATTCATATTTTGCACTTACATCTTAATGGAAAATTTTTAATGTATTTGACTCAGAGACCTGCCTCTGATAAATTTGATGACGTTTATGGCTGTTGACACATCTTATTTTTCAGGATTGTTGAAAGAATCTTTCATGTCAGTACATGTCTCTGTAAAAAAAAAAATGATGATGATGCCTATGTGAAGAGTTTGCTTTCTCATTAATGTAGCAAAACTAGATGCAATACCAAGCATGGCAGGAGCTCCATCTGTGCACAGTATGAAAGTTTTTGTTCCAAAGTTTTATTTGGCAAAAAAAATCCTTTCACCATTTCCAAAATGAACAGGTTTTGTAGTTTCCAAAAGGACTCACAAAATAAGAATTCTTCTTTGATGGCATCAGCATGCATACAGAAACAGAAAGAGGGAACTGGCTACATTGAGAGATGTCTGCCGGGAGACATGTCTTCCTTAGATGCCCTTTCAAGCTGGGCAGATGTGATATATTCTTTCAATTTTTCTGATAGCATACTTCAATTCACATTAATTGTTATACACACAAACACACACACACAAAACCACTCTGCCTTTTGTGTCCCATAACATTCAATAATGGAAGTTAAAAAACAGAATACATGATTTTCCCCATTGTCATTTTCCGTGACATTTCATTTTAAATTGGGTGTGTAGGTCGGGTGTGGTGGCTCACACCTGTAATCCCAGCACTTTGGGAGGCCAAGGCAGGTGGATCATAAGGTGAGGAGTCCAAGACCAAACTGGCCAAGATGGTGAAACCCCATCTCTATTAAAAACAGAAAAAAATTAGCTGGGCTTGGTGGTGGGCGCCTGTAATCTCAGCTACTCAAGAGTCTGAGGCAGAGAATTGCTTGAACCCGGGAGGCGGAGGTTGCAGTGAGCCAAGATTGCACCACTGCACTCTATCCTGAGCGACAGAGTGAGACTCCTTATTAAGAAAAAAAAAATGGGTTTGTAAAAAATATGCAAAGTAGGCCAGGTGTGGTGGCTCCAGCCTGTAATCCCAGCACTTTGGGAGGCCAGGATGAGCGGATTGCTTAAGCTCAGGAATTTGAGACCAGCATGGGCAACATGGTGAAGCCTCATCTCTACCAAAAATTCAAAAAATTAGCCAGGGGCTGGGCGTGGTGGCTCATGCCTGTAATCCTAGCACTTTGGGAGGCCAAGGCGGGTGGATCACCTGAGGTCAGGAGTTGGAGATCAGCCTGGTCGACATGGTGAAATCCCATCTCTACTAAAAATACAAAAATTAACTGGGCATGGAGGCATGCATCTGTAATCCCAGCTACTCGGGAGGTTGAGGGAGAAGAATTGCTTGAGCCTGAGAGGCAGAAGTTGCAGTGAGTCTAGATTGTGCCACAGCACTCCAGCCTGGGCAACAGAGTTACACCCTGTCTCCTAAATAAATAAATGAAGCTAAAATAAAAACTTCAATTCAATTTACCTGTTTTAACTTTATTTTGAAATAATTCCAGACTTATAGAAAATTTGCAAGAATAATACAAGGCATTTCCATATACCTTTGACTTAGATTCTCCAGTTGCTGACGTTTTACATTTACTGTCACGTTCTCTCATATACATCTCTTTATTTATAGTTTTCTGTATTATTATTTTATATACACACATAGTTATCTCTCTATATAAGTGAATATTATTTTCATGAACCATTGAAAGTAAATTGCAGGCATGATGCCTCATTATCCCTAAATGCTTCAGTGTTCATGTCATAGAAACAAGGATAGCCTGTTACTTAACTACAGTGTAATTATAAAAACCAGAAGGTTAACATCGATATGACACTTGAATCTATATTCATATTTCACCAGTTGTCCCATAGTGTCCTTTGTAATAAACAAGAATTTTTTTTTTTTTCGAGACAGAGTTTCACCCTTGTCACCCAGGCTGGAGTGCACTGGCGTGATCTCAGTTCACTATAACCTCCGCCTCTTCAGGTTCAAGTGATTCTCCCACCTCAGCCTCCTGAGTAGCTGGGATTACAGGCATGTGCCACCACACCCTGCTAATTTTGTATTTTCAGTAGAGAAGGGGTTTTTCCATGTTGGCCAGGCTTGTCTGGAATTCCTGACTTCAAGTGATCCACCCACCTCAGCCTCCTAAAGTGCTGGGATTACAGGTGTGAGCCATTGTGCCCAGCCATAAATAAGATTTTATTTTCTGATTCCAGGACCATTTCAGGATCACATATCAAATGATATGTAATGTCTCTTTAGTCCTCTTTAATCTGGAACAGTTCCTAAATCTATCTTTGTCTTTCACAATCTTGACATTTTTGAAAAGTTATCTAGCTGAACCAGGTGCAGTGATTCATGCCTGAAATCCCAACACTTTGAGAGGCTGAGGTGGGAAGATTGCCTGAGCCCAGGAGTTTCAGACCAGCCTGGGCAACATGGCGAGACTCCATCTCCACAGAAGAAAATAAAAAATTACCCAGGCGCAGTGGCATATGCCTGTAATCCCAGGTACTTGGAATGAGGTGAAGGGTTGCTTGAGCCCGGGAGGTGGAGGTTGCAGTGAGCCTTGATTGCACCACTACATTCCAGCCTGGGTGACAGAGCAAGAATTGGATTTGTCGAAGTATCCTCACGATATCCTAAGTATCCTTGGAGTCATGCACTTTTGGCAATAATACATTGAAATGATAGTGTCCCTTCTATCAGGAAGGGCATGATGTCAGTTTGTACTGTTACTAGTGATGTTAATTTTGAGCTCCTGTTTAAGTGGTGTCTGTCAAGTTTTTCCACTAAGTTATTATTTTTCCCTTTGTAATTTACAAGTACTTTGGAACTATACAGATATTCTGCTCCTCATCAAACTTGTGCCAACTAGTTTTAGCAACCAATGATGACTCTCGCCTGAATCAATTTTTACTGTGATATCTGGTAAATAGTGGCTTTCTAACTCCATCATTCCTTCTTCCTTCATTGGTTGGCATTCTATTATAAGAACACAGCTGGGTGTGGTGGCTCATGCCTGTAATCCCAGTACTTTGGGAGGCCAAGGTGGGCAGATCACTTGAGGTCAGGAGTTCGAGACCAGTCTGGCAAGCATGGTGAAACCCCAAATTTACTAAAAATACAAAAATTAGCCAGCTGTGGTGGTGGGCACCTATAGTCCCAGCTACTCAGGAAGCTGAGGCATGAGAATCACTTGAACCCAGGAGGCAGCGGCTGCAATGAGCCAAGATGGTGCCACTGCACTCCAGCCTGGGCGACAGAGCAAGACTCTGTCTCAAAAAAACAAAACAAACAAAAAACCTACTTCCTTCTTCCTAATGTATGTATGCAAGTATGTATATGTTTATAATAGTTTTAGGTTAATATCCATTACCATTGTTATTTATTTTAATGCCTCAAGTATTTTGAAACTCAATTTTTTTGCAGGTTTTAAGTAAGTTATTTTCATAAACATAATGAAACCTAAGTAATTTGTATTTTAAGTAAAATGATATTCAAGAAATACATGTAACAAGTTATAAACAAGGTAAGTTCTACACTTCACCCGAAGTTGTATCACCTTTAGTGATTTTTAATCCTCAGATAGACATGTGTCTATAAGAATCATGTGGCAGCAGATGTCAAGAATTGTCTCTTTCCAAGAATCTGGCTATTGTTGCACATGATGTTGAGCTGCTTTCTGTGCCTTCCAAGAAATAATGGATCTTTTTTTTTTTTGACAGTCTTGCTGTGTCGCCCAGGCTGGAGTGCAGTGGCGTGATCTCGGCTCACCATAACCTCTACCTCCTGGGTTCAAGTGATTCTCCTGCCTCAGCCTCCTGAGTAGCTGGGACTACAGGCGTGCGTCACCATGCCCGGCTAATTTTTGTATTCTTAGTAGAGACGGGGTTTCACTATGTTGGCCAGGCTGGTCTCGAACTCCTGACCTCAAATAATCCACCTGCGTTAGCCTCCCAAAGTGCTGGGATTACAGTCATGAGCCACTGCACTGGCCTTTCCTGCTGTTTTCAATACTTTTTTTCTTTTTTGTCTTTCAATAGTTAAGACTACGATATGTCTAAGTGTGGTCTGTTTGTATTAATCCTATTTGAGGTTTTTTTGCATACTTGAATATATAGATTCATGTTTCCATCAAATTTGGGAGGTTTTTGACCATTATTTCCTTTTAATGATGTCTGTCTGCCCTATTCTCTTTTCTCTCTGTTGGGTACTTCCACTAGGAATAAGTTGACATGCTTTTGATGTTGGCCATCTGGAATCTGCTGCTAAGCCTGTCTAATTATTTTTTTATTTAGTTATAGTACTTTTTGTGGTAAAACATTCCTAACATAAAATGTACCACTTTAACCATTTTAAAGTGTATATTTCAATGGCATTAAGTACATTCACATTGTTATGCAAGCATCATCACCACCCATCTCCAAATTTTTTTCCATTTTTCCAAACTGAGACTGTACTCATTAAAAAATATCTCTCTGTTCCTCTCTCTTCTCCGCCCCTGGCAACACCATTCTATTTGTTTGCCTCCATGCATTTACCCATTCTAGGTACCTTAGAATTATGTAGTGTAATTATATAAGAATATCTATACAGTATTTGCTTTTTGTGACTAGTTCTTTTCACTTAGAATAACATCTTCAAGTTTCAACCATGCCGCAGTATGTGCCAGAATTTCCTTCCTTTTTAAGGTTAAATAACATTCCATTTTATGTATATATCACATTTTCTTTATCCAATCACCTGTCAATGGGCCCTTGGGTTGCTTTTACCTGTAGGTTATTGTGAATAATGCTGCTATAAACATGTGTATACAAATGTTTATTAATGTCCCTGCTTTCAATTTTTCTGAGTATATGCCCACAAGTGGAATTGCTGGATCATACAGTAGTTCTATGTTTAAAGTTTTGAGGCTGGCGCAGTGGCTTACGCCTGTAATCCCAGCACTTTGGGAGGCCGAGGTGGGTGGATCACGAGGTCAAGAGATCGAGACCATCCTGGCCAACATGGTGAAACCCCGTCTCTACAAAAAAAAAATACAAAAATTAACCGGGCATGGTGGCACGCATCTCTGGTTCCAGCTACTCGGGAGGCTGAGGCAGAAGAATTGCTTGAACCCAGGAGGCGGAGGTTGCAGTGAGCCGAGATTGCGCCACTGCACTCCAGCCTGGCGACAGAGCAAAACTCCGTATTAAAAAAAAAAATAGTTTTGAGGAACCACCATAATGCTTTCCACAGCAACTATACCATCTTACATTCCCACCAGCAATGCACAAGAGTTCCAGTTTCTCCATATCCTCACTAATACTTGTTATTATCTGTTGTTGTTTTTAATAAGTCATCTTAATGGGTGTGAAGTCGTATCTCATTGTGGTTTTTACTTGCATTTCCCTAAAGATTAGTGTGATGTTGAGCAAATTTTCATGTGCTTACTGGTCATTTGTATATTTTCTTTGGAGATATATGATTTGAAAATATTTTCTCTTATTCCATGGGTTGCCTTGTCATACTCTTGGTAGTACCTTTTGATGCATGAAAGGTTTTAATTTTGACATAGCCCAATTATTTTTTTCTTTTGTTGCCTGTGTTTTTCACACCCTATCTAAGAAATCATTGCCAACTCTGATATCAGAAACTTATGTTTCTTTCTAACAGCTTTTTACTTTCAGTGCTTATGTTTAGGTCTTTAATCCATTTTTAATTAATTTTTTTTTTTGAGACGGAGTCTTGCTCTGTCACCAGGCTGGAGGGCAGTGCCACAAACTCGGCTCACTGCAACCTCCGCCTCCTGGGCTCAAGTGATTCTTCCACTTCAGCCTCCCGAGTAGCTGGGACCACAGGCAAGTGCCACCATGCCCGGCTAATTTTTGTATTTTTAGTAGAGATGGGGTTTCACCATGTTGGCCAGGATGGTCTTGATCTCTTGACCTTGTGATCCACCTGCCTCGGCCTCCCAAAGTGTTGGGATTACAGGCATGAGCCACCGCACCTGGCCTAATTAATTTTTATATATGGTATTAGGGGCCAACTCTGGGTATACTACCTAAGAGTTAGCTCTGTTCCACAAGAAGCAGCTTTTTAAAAAATGATTGTATACACATACATACATACATACATACGGTATTAGGTAAGAGTTCAACTTCATTCTTTTGCATGTGGAAATCTAATTTTCCCAGCACTATTTGTGGAAAAGACTGTCTTGTTACCATCGAATGGTCTTGGCAATCTTATCCGAAATTATTTGACCATATATTTGAGGGTTTATTTCTGGGCCCTCTACTCTGTTGGTCTGTATTTCTGTCTTTATGCCAGTACCACACTGTTTTGATTACTGCAGCTTTGTAGTAAGTTTTTAAATTAGTAAGTGTGAGACCTTCAATTTTGCTTTTCTTTTCCAAGGTCATTTGGACTACTTAGGGTCTCTTGAGATTCCATATCAACTTTAGGATGGGTTTTTCTTTTTCTTTTTTTTGAACTCTGAGCCAATTTGGGGGCAACTAGGATGGGTTTTTCTATTTCTGGAAAAAAAAAAATCATTGGGATTCTGAATCTGTAGATCACCTTGAGTACTTACTATGTCATTCAACTCTAGAACATATTTTGGTTCTTCTTAAATTATTTTTATTTCCTTATTGAGGATCTCTATTTATTGATTCATCATGTCATACTTCTTAAACATGATTTTCTTTAGTTCTCTGAACATAACTATAATAGTCTCTCTGAAGTCCTTATTTGCTAAATTCAACATTTGTGGACACTGAGAGTCAATTTTTAATAACTGCTTTTTTCTCCTTGAGAGTAGGTACCCTTTCCATTTCCTGGTGTGTCTTTAATTTCTTTTTTTTTTTTTGAGATGGAGTCTCACTCTTGTCACCCAGGCTGGAGTGCAGTTGCATGATCTCGGCTCACTGCAACCTCCATCTCCTGGATTCAAATGATTCTCCTGCCGCAACAGCCTGAGTAGCTAGGATTACAGGCACCCACCACCACGCCTGGCTAATTGTTGTACTTTTAATAGAGATGGGGTTTCACCATGTTGGCCAGGCTGGTCTTGAACTCCTGATCTCAGGTGATCCGCCAACCTCAGCCTCCCAAAGTGCTGGGATTACAGGCATGAGTCACCATGCCTGGCCTAATTTTTTTGTTATTGAAAATTTGACATTTTAGATAGAGTCTTGTAAATTCTGAATTCTAATTTTTTCCTTGCAAGTTGTTGTTTTTGCTATTTTTTGTCTGTTGTTTTTCTGCTTAGTAACTTGTCTGGGCTAAAGCCATGAAATTTATCTCTCCTGCAATAGGCAGCTACTGATGTTTCTATTCTGTTTGGAGGTTTTTTGTTTGTTTCATTTTGTTTTTTGAGATGGGGTGTTGCTCTGTCAGGCTGGAGTGCAGTGGTGCGATCTCAGCTCACTGCAACCTCCACATCCCAGGTTCAAGCAATTCTCCTGCCTCAGCCTCCTGAGTAGCTGGAATTATAGGTGTGTGCTACCACGCCCAACTAATTTTGTATTTTTAGTAGAAATGGGGCTTCACCATGTTGCCCAGTCTAGTCTCAAACTCCTGACCTCAGGTGATCTGCCCACCTCAGCCTCCCAAAGTGCTGGGATTACAGGCGTGGGTCATGGCATCCCACCCAGTTTTGTTATTTTTAATTGTTATTTTTATGTATGATTTCTATATCTGCTAAGGATTGCCTATGTTAGTTCAGCTCAGTGGTCCGTCACTGAACAGAAGTTATGCTCAAACACCTCAAGCCAGTAAATCTTCTACTGATAGATATGCGTATGGATGGGGAGGGCATTCAAAATATAGGCCATTTTCAACACTTAGCCAGCTTTTACTTTCTGATGGATCCTTTCATATCTCCTCTACACATGCACGTAACAACGAGTTCCTCAGGAGTATGTAGCTGACCTGGGCAGGCCCTCTCTGGTCTCTCCTGTGCATACTTTCATCATCAGCTTGGAATACACTTGCCCAAAGCAAGACTACAACCTCGGACTAGAAGAGCCATTGTCCCTTCTCATTTGCCTGCCTCTGAGATTGCATTTTAATTAACAATGTTGCTGGGTGTGGACACTGTCCACTCCTCCAAATTGAGTGAGCCCCCACTGGCCACAGCAGAGAAGTTACTGGTCCTGACAGCCTGCAATACCCCGGCAGAACCTCTCTGTCGAAGAGGAGGAGAAGGAGCACCCCCCAGAGCAAAACAGCAGATTTCCCACTATTCTTACCTGAAGTTCGGCAGTTTTTCAAGCGTAAATGCTTCTCAGACTGTTGTATGACTCTGGTTGATTTCTAAGGCATTGAAATGGTTATTTTTGTCAATTTTGGTTTTGTCAACTGTTGCTTTTGTCAGTGGTTTCTTTTGGGGGAAAAGGACATGCTGACCTCCTCATTCACCTATACCCAGAAGTCTTTCCCCCAGTTTTCTTTTTTTATAAGCTTAGTACTTTTTCAAGGAAAAATAATATATAAATACCACCTGTACAACATAATATGTGTTCATGCCTTTACTTCGAAACACAATGTACAAAAAAAGGAATATGAAGGGAAAAGTCAAAGAAAGAACCTCTGTTATTTGCAGAAATTGTAACTATACACATGACCTGTATCATGTGCTAGCAATAGTAAGTATCTTAGAGAATACCCTGTAACAGTTCATACAACCACTGGATATGTTTAAAATTGCCTTGTCCACATTTATAGGCAGCACATTGGCTCATGTTTCAGAAGGTTAAGCTGCCTTTGGAGAGTTAAGAATTCTTATTTGATTGCCAGAGACTGACTTAAAAAAAAAAAAAGGAAAAAAAAGAGTTCTCATTTGAATTGCCTGGTTTGCAAAACTTGAACCAACAATGGAAACAACACAAGTCTTTTGTTTCTTGGTTTGATCAACAAAGAATTTTGGACAGAAACTCCTGGAAAGCAATGAAGATATTTGGATGATCTATGTAGGAAACATACTTTTACCATTTGGTAGCTAAATGATTGCTAGATTCAGAGTTGCATGGAGCTGCATCACGCAAACATAAGTAGATGGAACATTGTAATCATGTATTATCTAGTCATAGATCTAATAATACTGTAATTGTGAAGTAAGGATGAGTGGAAATTATATTTTGAAACAGCCATAATTTTACTATAACGTGAAAATAGAGATTATTTCTATTGGTGATAAAGTCACAGGTACTATTACTATTACTGATGTTTGTGGCCTACTGCAATAGTTATCTATTGCTGCATAACAAATTGTCCCAAAACTTAGCAGCATAAAAAAATACTTGTTCTTGGCCAGGAGCAGTAGCTTACACCTGTAATCCCAGTACTTTGGGAGGCCAAGGCAAGTGGATCACCTGAGGTCAGGAGTTCAAGACCAGCCTGGCCAACATGGTGAAACCCTGTCTTTACTAAAAATTCAAAAAACAAAACAAACAAAAAAGCACTTGTTCTCTTACATATTTTCTGAGGGTCAGGAATATGAAGCACCTTAACTCTGTGGCCCTGGTTCAAGGGCAGCCATGAGGTTGCAGTCAAGCTATTGGCCAGGACTACAAGGATGTAAGGGTTTGACTGGGCTGGGGGATCTGCTGCCAATCTCACTCATGTGTGCTGACAGAAGCCTCTGTTTCTCACTGAATCCTATCTCATTCTGGGTGGCAGTTTGCCCAGCTGAAAAGCTATGATCCCAGACTCACTTGCCACAAGGTGTGACCATATCCCTGTGTTCTTCTGGCCAATGAGATGTAAATAGAGTTGTTGGATAGAATCTGGGAAGTCTCCTTTTGAAAAATGACAGTTCCTGTCTTAGGCTACAAGGCAACCACTAAGGATGGTGGAGGAGAAAGAAAGAGTCTGAGTCTTCAATAACAATAGAACCTGCCTTCAGCTTCTTTTATGTAGGGGAAAATGGGTTAAGGCTCTGTATTAGCTAACCTAATTCTGATATGCTTACATCATCTCATTCTAACCTCACAAAAACTCTGGGAAGCAAGATTTTGTTGCCCTCCTTTTATAGAAAAGGAAATCAGAAGATACACTAGTTGACTTGCCCACATTCGTATGAATAGTAAAGGAAGAGCAAAAGTCCAAATTCAGGTATGTCTGACTCCCCAGTCTGCGCTGGATGGTTGCTCTTCAGCATAGGCAATATAAATTTTCTGCAATAGCCATAAAGATAATAATATTTATAACAATATCTGACTCTCAGTAAGCTCTTATGATGTGCCTAGCACTATACCACAGGTTATATACTTATAATTTAATTTAATCTTCACGATAACTCCATGAGGCAGGGGTTATTATCCCCATTTTACAGATGGGGAAAATGAAGCTTAGAAAATTTAGGTCATTTGCCCATGACTCCAGCAGAGATATAGGTGGCTAGAACATGATCTCATGTATACTTTAGAAAGCAATCTCTAGATCAGGTGCGGAAAATGAATTAGAGAGGGAAAGAGCAAAGACAAGGGGCTTAGTTAGAGGGCCACTGAAAGGTTTTGAGACAAGAGAAGGAATTCTCGAGTACTTGCTCACTGTGTCCCAGGAACTGACTTTAGGATATGTCTATGTGTACTCTGAGGAAACTCCCTAAAAGACAGGCCCTCTGCAAGAAGGTGAGGTTGAAGATGTATTTGTCTCTCTTTCCTGAGTCTTTAGGGAGCTCCCTCCATCCCCTCTTATCTCTCACTTTCTTAGCCTCTGGGATGTCCACTGTCCCACTCTCACCAGAGTTTGTGAAGGGAAGAGGTTGCATGGACGACAAGAGCTGATAAATCTATTTGCTTTTTTTTTTTTTTTGAGATGGAATCTCACTCCATTACCCAGGCTGGAGTGCAGTGGCACAATCTCGGCTCACTACAACCTCCGCCTCCCGAGTTCAAGCAATTCTTCTGCCTCAGCCTCCCGAGTAGCTGGGATTAGAGGTGTGTGCCACCATGCCCGGCTAATGTTTTGTTAGAGACAGGTTTCACCGTGTTAGCCAGGATGGTCTCAATCTCCTGACCTCGTGATCTGACCGCCTTGGCTTCCCAAAGTGCTGGGATTACAGGCGTGAGCCACCGTGCCAGGCCAGTCTATTTGCTTTTTATTGTCATGAACTTAAAAGAGAATCCTTGGTGGGGATAGGGAGTAGCAGGGGTAGACAGGGAAGGGGGCAAGCAGTGGTACCATAATTGGTAGCTCAAGCTGGCCCTCATTGGTCAGCACAGACTTTTGAGGGGTCACCCAATTTCTATAATCAGAGTGGGTCAGAGTGGGAGGTGCCCTCCTATTTGTCAGAGGAGGTAACTGAGGCCCACAGAGCTTGGGTAACTAGCTGAAGATCACAGAGTGAGTCAAAGGCAGACTTGAAGCTCATACTCTTTTCGCCACCACATTTGCTACCTTCACAAGCAATGGAACCTGGATGCTGTTAACTCAAACCAAAGGCAAATGGTTGGAAGAATGTAGGTTAACTCACAGATTCAAGGCAAGGCTGGACCAGGCTGTGTCAGTAACAGAAATGGATCCCAACTGCAGTACGTTAATTAGAAAAGGAATATATATATATATATATATATATATATTTTTTTTTTTTTTTTTTTTTTTTTAGACAGAGTCTCACTCCATCACCAGGCGCTACGCTGGAGTGCAGTGGCACAACCTCGGCTCACTGCAACCTCCGCCTCCTGGGTTTAAGCAATTCTCCTGCCTCAGCCTTCCGAGTAGCTGGGACTGCAGGCACACATCACCGCACCCAGCTAATTTTTTTGTATTTTTAGTAGAGACGGGGTTTCATCATGTTGGCCAGGATGGTCTCGATCTCTTGACCTCAAGATCCGCCCACCTCAGCCTCCCAAAGTGCTGGGATTGCAGGCGTGAACCACCGTGCCCAGCCAGAAAAGAAATATATTGAGATGATTAAAAAGATATATCTTTGAGAGAGAGTCAAAGAAAGAGGCTTGGCAACTGTGTGGCCAGGAATAATGCCCCAAATTATACATAGAACCAATCTGGTTAAGTTACTGCCCCTGGCACCTGGGCACACACACAAAACCTTGCATGGCAAATACCCTTGACCTTGGACAATGCTGTGAATACCACTGCCATGACTGCCTCTGGAAACCAGACTTAGCCACCATCTTCACAGGATCACGATTCTGCTGGTCTTAGCTTCAGAAGTTTCCAATTCACAGCTTGAGGATGTCTAATTAATGAATCCTCATCATGTATACAGCTCTAGCTGCAGGGGATGCTGGGAGAGCAAGTATCTGGCTTCTTTGGGGTAGGGGTAGAAGGGAGGCTTTGTTTCATAAGGAAAGGGACTGGGACACAACAAAAAAAGAAAACTACAGACTGATATCACTGATGAACACAGATGCAAAAATCCTCAACAAAATACTAGCAAACCAATCCAACAGGACATCAAAAATATAATACACCATGATCAGGTGAGTTTTATTCCAGGAATGCAAGGATGTTTCAACATATGCAAACCAACAAATGTGATTCATCATATAAACAGAATTAAGGACAAACACCTTACCATAATCTCACTAGATGCAGAAAAGGCATTTAATAAAATTCAGCATTGCTTTATGACAAATGCACTCAACTAGGTATAGAAGGAACATAGCTCAAAATAATAAAAGCCATATACAACTAACCTACAGCCAACATCATACTGAATGGGGAAAAAAATGAAAGCATTACCCCGAAGAACTGGAACAGGACAAGGATGCTTACTTTCACCACTCTTATTCAACATAGTACTGGGTGTACTAGCCAAATCAGCCAGGTAACAGAAAGAAATAAAAGACATCCAAATTGGAAAAGAGGAAGTCAAATTACCTGTTTGCTGATAATATGATTTGGTATATAGAAAGCTCTAAAGACTCCACCAAAATACTCTTAGATTTGATAAATGAATTCAGTAAAGTTTCAGGACACAAAACCAACATAAAAAATCAGTAGCATTTCTGTACACCAAACACAAGTTGAAAACCAAACCAAGAAGTCAATTATATTTACAATAAATACAAAAAATCCCTAGGAATTTGTTTAACAAAAGAGGTGAAAGATCGCCACAGGAAAAACTGCAAAACGCTGATGAAAGTGTAGAGGACACAAACAAATGGAACAACAATCACATGGTCATGAACTGAAATAATTAATATCATTAAAATGACCATACTGCCCAAAGCAATCTACAGATTCAATGCAATCCCCATCAAAATACCAAAGTCATTTTTCACAGAATTAGAAAAAAACTATTCTACGTTCATATGGAACCAAAAAGAGCCTGAATTGCCAAAGCATCCTAAGCAAAAAGAACAAAGTTGGAGGCATCACAGTATCTGACCTCAAGTTATAGTGCAAGGCTATAGTAACCAAACCAGCATAAAAATAGACACGTAGATCGACGGAAGAGAATAGAAAACCCAGAAATAAAGCCACATATCTACAGCCAACTGATCTTTGACAGTCAACAAAAACATACACTGGGAAGGGGATACACTTTTCAATAAATGGTGCTGGGAAAATTAGATAGCCATATACAGAAGGATGAAATGGCCCCCATCTCTCACAATATACAAAAATTAACTCAACATGGATTAAACACTTAAGTTTAAAACCTGAAACTATAAAAATACTAGAAGAAATCCTAGGGAAAACTCTTCGGGACCTTGGTCTAAGCAAAGAATTCATGACTAAGACCTCAAAAGCACAAGTAACGAAAACAAAAATAGATGGTCCGGCGCGGTGGCTCACGCTTGTAATCCCAGCACTTTCGGAGGCCGAGGAGGGCAGATCACGAGGTCAAGAGACGGAGACCATCCTGGCCAACATGGTGAAACCCTGTCTCTACTAAAAATACAAAAATTAGCCAGGTGTGGTGGCACGCGCCTGTGGTCCCAGCTACTCGGGAGACTGAGACAGAAGAATCACTTGAATCCAGGAGGCGGAGGTTGCAGTGAGCCGAGATTGCGCCACTGTACTCCAGCCTGGCAACAGAGCAAGACTTCGTCTCAAGAAAAAAAAAAAATAAATAAAATAAATAAATAAATAGATAAGTGGGGCTTAATTAAACTAAAAGGAAAAAATCACACAGAAAAAAAAAAATCAAAGAGTGAACAACCTGCAGAATGGGAGAAGATATTTCCAAATTATTCGTGTGACATGGGACTAATATCCAGAATGTACAATAAACTCAAACAACTCAACAACAAAAATACAAATAACCCCATTAAACATTGGGCAAAGGACATAGCAGACATTTTTCAAAAGAAGACAGAGAAATGGCCAACAAGCATATGAAAAAATGCTCAACATCACTAGTGATCAGAGAAATGCAAATTAAAACCAGGAGATGTCATCTAACATCAGTCAGAATGGCTATTATTAAAAAGTTTTATAATAACAGATATTGACAAGGATGCAGAGAAAAGAGAACACTTTTACACTGTTGGTGGGAATGTAACTTAGTAAAACTTCTAAGGAAAACGGTATAGAGATTTCTCAAAGAACTAAAAATAGAACTACCATTCAACTCAGCAATCCCACTACTAGATATCTACTCAAAGGAAAAGAAATCATTATATCAAAAAGATATGCTGGGCACGGTGGCTTACACCTGTAATCCCAGTACTTTGGGAGGCCTAGGTGGGCAGATCACCTGATGTCAGGAGTTCGAAATCAGCCTGGCCAACATGGTGAAACCCTGTCTCTACTGAAAATACAAAAAAATTGGCCAGGTGTGGTGGTGGGCACTTGTAGTCCCAACTACTTGGGAGGCTGAGGCACGAGAATCGCTTGAACCTGGGAGGCGGAGGTTGCAGTGTGCTGAGATTGTGCCACTGCACTCCAGCCTTGGTGATAGAATGAGACTCCATCTCAAAAAAACAAAAAAACAAAAAAAAAGATACCTGCATTGGTATGTTTATCACAACACTATTTACAATAGCAAAGGTATGGAATCAACCTAACTGTTTATCAGTGGATGATTGGATCAGGAAAATGTGGTATATATACCCAATAGAATACTAATTTGTCATAAAAAATCATGTCTTTTATAGCAACATGGATGGAACTGGAGGCCCTTATCTTTTTTTTTTTTTATTGCATTTTAGGTTTTGGGGTATATGTGAAGAACATGCAAGATTGTTACATAGTACACACATGGCAGTGTGATTTGCTGCCTTCCTCCCCATCACCTATATCTGGCATTTCTCCCCATGCTATCTCTCCCCAACTCCCCACCCCCTGCTGTCCCTCCCCTATTTCCCCCCGACAAACCCCAGTGTGTGATACTCCCCTCCCTGTGTCCATGTGTTCTCATTGTTCAACACCCACCTATGAGTGAGAACATGTGGTGGTTGATTTTCTGTTCTTGCATCAGTTTGCTGAGAATGATGGTTTCCAGGATCATCCATGTCCCTACAAAGGACACAAACTCATCATTTCTTATGGCTGCATAGTATTCCATGGTGTATATGTGCGACATTTTCCCCGTCCAGTCTATCATCGATGGGCATTTGGGTTGGTTCCAGGTCTTTGCTATTGTAAACAGTGCTGTAATGAACATTCGTGTGAATGTGTCCTTATAGTAGAACGATTAATAATCCTTTGGATATGAACCCAGAAATGGGATTGCTGGGTCAAATGGAATTTCTATTTCTAGGTCCTTGAGGAATCGCCACACTGTCTTCCACAATGGTTGAACTAGTTTACACTCCCACCAACAGTGTAAAAGTGTTCCTATTTCTCCACATCCTCTCCAGCATTAGATGCTATTTTCAATTTCCAGATGTGGAAATTGAGACTCAGAGAGTTTCGGTGACTTGCCTAGGCTCACCCAACTATTACTTACTGGAACTGGGATTTGAACTTTGGTCTGGATTTATTAAAGAAACCTCCATAGAAGAAATAATTTTTGCACTGGAGTGTGACAGAGGGGAGGAGCCTGCAGATTTTTATCTGGTACCTGATGAAATAGTTTCTTCACATGCCACATCATGGTCCCTTAGATTTCTGTTGTCATTGGTGGAATTCTGGCCTTTTAGAATTTGAAGGGACTTGTCAGATCTCTTTACAGATGAGGAAACTGAAGCCTAGAGCAAGTAGGTGATTTCCCTTCACTGAGTAACTTGACAGGTGGGGCTGGAGCCTGGTGGGCTGATATAACACACCTGTGTCCTTTTGACTCTGACATGACATTATATTTGTGGGAGATAATATCCTCATTCATTAATATTTGCCTCCAAAAATCAATTGGTTTTTAAATATTATAACCATCGTAAGATACTGTGGTTAAAATGATAAGAAAACCCTTTCAGCATCTTCTTGAGAGATTTACCAAAATCCCAAAGTTCTGAAAACAAAGCTTAAAAATAAATTTTCTCTATATTAGTTTAGAACAAAGTCTGACCTGAAGTGATGTGAAATTATAATCTTTATTCATTCCACTTAGTAATGTCAGGAAAAATTGTGAAAAAATTTGAAATTGGTGGAAAAGATTCCTGGAGATGTTTTGTGTAGTCATCTTTCCGGGTTGGGTTACCCATGCCTTACATTGTATTTGAGTTATTTTACAAGTCTGTAAGTTGTAGGAAACTGATAATAATGTAAAAAACATTTTGTCCCCAGAAATGTAAATGAATCGTGTCCTGTATTATGCAATTGTTTCTTGTCCTGTGGATACCTGATGTCTTACTAGCTCTCTCATTAATTAAGAGTCAGTAAAATCTTTTACATATATTCATTTTATATCTATATAAGTGTTATGATTTTACCTTATTTAAACATATTTTACCCTTTAACAATATGAATATTCTTATCTTTCACTCTAGAAGTATGAATACCTGCTAGGAATGTTAGCTCATATACTGTATAGTTATACAGTATATAAACTGTATTACCTTCTAAGATCTGAAAAAATATCTGAATGGCACTATGTATATATGACCACAGGATTTCAGACAAGGAATTATAGGCTTGTGATACATTACTCCTTGTACTGTTGTTTTCTTAGTGTCAGATCAGTAACTATGAACTAAATAGTTTGAAAAAACGTTAATTCAAATGAAAATATCTTTTAATTTTGAATTTTGGGGGCAAGAGAGAATTTATAAGTATAAGGACCATTTGATAAGAGTTTGATAAGAGTTCATTGTTTAGGTAGATTTTTTTTTTGTCTTTTTTTTGAGATTAGTTAGTCCAACGTGCTGACCAGTGTAGTAAGGGTAAGACAAGTACTAGAACAGGCATGAGCACTGCAGAGCAGTGATAAGGGGCTTTTTTAGCCACATGGGCCCAGTACTATTTAATTATTTTTTAAATTCATAATTAGGACCTAAGCTTAAAATTATAAAATTCACCTTTCTGTAGGTTCCCATGGACTCAGGTTTGAGAAATAAATACTGGTGTAATCAATCAGTTACACAAGTTAACTGTAGTTACCTGGCTCTTTTCCCAAAAGGCAGCTAGGATGAAGAGGAAGAGGGTGGCCTGTATGGGTGTGGCTATTCATTATGCTTTATTTTCCAGGAGTCATAGAATCTAAAAGTGAGTGTTTTCTTTTTGTAGCTGTGTGCTATAATATTGAAATACAACTTTTATTAGAAATAAACATATTGGATGAATGAAATATATATTATATCTCTACTTTCTTCTCTGCTCTATTTGGTAGTTTTTGTCCTTTTCTAATGATTTTATAACCCCAGTAAGAAGAAACTTTTATGAATACAGGATAAAGTGGATATATCCTTTTACTGGGTGGGACTTAGTTTAAATTAATTAATTAATTTTGGGGACGGGTCTCACTCTGGTACCTATCCTGGAGTGCAGTGGCACAATCATGACTCACTGTAGTCTTAACCTCCCAAGTGATCCTCCTGCCTCAGCATCCTGAGTAGCTGGGACTACAGGCCTGTGCCACAACACTGATACATTTTTTAAAAATTATTTTGAGAGATGAGGTTTTGCTATGTTGTTCAGGTTGGTCTCAAAATCCTGGCCTCAAGAAAATCCTCCCACCTCAGGCTCCCAAAATGCTGGTATTACAGGCATTAGCCACTGCACCCAGGCTAGTTTTAAGTGAAGGTCTGCTGTTGCCAGGCTTTGTCACTGTTGGATAGGATGTTCACTTCTTCTACTTTGGGCTTTGGGGCTGTTCTTCTATTTCTAGAATCAGAAAGCAGGATGGAACCATAAATACAGTGGAACTTATGGATCATAGAGAGCTAGAAGGAGCCATAAATATGATCTGGTCTGAATTCCTTATTTTGACTACAGATGAAAAAAACTTTTTAATTATCATGGCTTTCTGTGTTTTCTTTAAAGTAGATTTTTTTCCTGGACTTTTGCCATTAATGCTAGCCTGGGTTAGGAGCTATGTGAATCAATAATTTGGAAGAAAGCCCATCCTTAATCCTTAAAAATTACATTGCTATCAACAGCAACCACTCACACCAACACCCATTTCTTCCATTCCTTTGGTTAATTCCAAAATCAAAATCAGATCCACAAAATTTCTGGGGCCTCTTCCATGCCCTGTAAGCAAGCAGTACAAAGAGGGCCCTGAAGTCAAGGTTTCCATAACTTCTTGGCAAATCTACTTCTGCCAACAATCCTTGTGACCTGTACCATTCCCGCCTGGATCCCTTGCTCTCCCATTGCCTTGCATCAGGAGTTTGGTGTTCCATTGACTAGGTAAGGCTCTATTCTTCTCAGACTGGAGGCTTACTGTGGGCTGCATCCATGGCTTAAGGTTTTTGTGATTCCCATAATACACATTTCCTCTGTGGCCCATTTGGAAGTGGCTACCTGGGATGCTGTATTGAGGATTCTCAGGCCTGCCTCCATGAAGGTGTATGTTAATTGATGCTCAGGGCCTGCCATGAGCACAGACGTGGGAAGTATGACAAGTGCCCATGTCTGCTGTCCTGCACTGGCTGTCAGGAAACATTTATTGGCTGGGTCAGTGATTTATACAACCATTGTCAGGTTTGTCTCCAAATGCAATGCCATGAAGACAGGGCTTTTGTGTCGGCTTTGATTTCTCCTTTCATGGATATATCTCAACCCCCCAGAGCAGTGTCTCACATAGAGTTGAAGCTTAATAAGAAAGTATATTTTTTTCTTTTTTTTGAGACAGAGTCTTGCTCTGTCACCCAGGCTGGAGTGCAGTGGCACTATCTCAGCTCACTGCAACCTCCATCTCCTGGGTTCAAACAATTCCCTGCCTCAGCCTCCTGAATAGCTGGGATTACAGGTGCTCGCCACTGCGCCTGGCTAATTTTTGTATTTTTTGTAGAGACGGGGTTTCACCATGTTGGCCAGCCTGGTCTTTAACTGCTGACTTTGTGATCAACCCGTCTCAGCCTCCCAAAGTGCTGGGATTACAGGCACGAGACACCGCATCTGACCAAGAGAAATTTCTTTGAATGAATGAATTCTGAAGGGATTAGGAACCTTTGTGCTAACCTTCATTTAAATTTAAATATGACTTTTAAATAGAAATCTATAACACATAGTTAATAAAACAGGTTACCTAGACTTTCTTAAAGCGTTCTTGTATTAAGTTTGTGATGATGAAGAATGTGAAGACTTCAGAAAATAAATTAATTGGAAATTGCTGACTTATTCAGCAGATATGTATAATGCATCTGTTATGTGCTGGACACTCTCCTCCCTGCCCTCATGAAGTTAGAGTCTGGTAGACTCCTTTTTTTCTATCATATGGTTGGACTAAGCTGTGGCTCAAGTTTGTAAATGTCTCTCAAGGCATAAGAGCACTTAAGCAATGTCTTGACTCTGAGGGGCTTTCATTTTGGTGTAAGATGCTGATACATGGCAAGTTGTCAGCTACCAGCATTCTCCTCTCCACCGTATTTAGCCCCTTAGGTTGTATTTGGGATCCCCACAAAGTCTCACAAAGGTATCTTTTGTTTGCCATCTCTGAACTGGTGTCACCCCTGTTCCTGAGGGTATGAGCTTGCTTTAACTGTGGCACACTATTGGCATCAGGGTCTGTACTTGGGCATGATAAGGGATGAAGCAGTGCTTTCTCAAAGTATAGACCTTTTTTTTTCTCTGTGGGGTTCTCTGGGGGAAGTGGGTAAGGGAATGGGATTGTGAGAGTTCCCTTGATGAAGCTTGTTTTAATCCTTTAACCTGAGCCTGTTGTAGCCTGAGGTTCTGGAAAGGCTGAAAAAAACCACACACAGCCTCCCCATGTCTGCATTTAGACACTAAGGATTGCATTTCTAAGTCACATACTGCTATGCCTATTATGTAAAGCCAAATTATTTTGTGAATTATCACAAACATTGATCTGCCCTTGACAGTACTTTAGAGTTTTGCAGTAAATCTGCAGCTGATAGTGTTAGCGGAGTGCCAATTTTTGTCACTTGTAAGCTTCCCTCAGTCAACTGCAGTTTGAAGGAAGTCCAGTGTAACAAAAGCATTGCTATCTCTTAAACTTGGCTTTAACCTTCAAAGACTAATAATTTATTATTCGGTGTTATGCCTCAGTACTTTTTGGTGACACTGTATCATTTTTAATGTTGGTAACTTGATTTTTGTAATATAAAGACATATAAATAGGAGAAAAAGAAAATGATAGCTAAGTACTTTTATGGTTAGCAATCTGAAGAGTGTTCTTGATGCAATCCATTCAACATTTATCTGCATAAATTATGATAGTTAAAGAAAAGGAACAGATGAGAAGTACACTTAAGGCCCTTTTATATAGCAACATAAAATAGAGCAGAAATTACATTCATTACTTTTAAAAATATAGCAACTCTTTATTATAGTTCCCATTCATTGAAAGCAAATGTCTTGTTAGCTAATGAAACATTGTTTGATGTTAAATAGAGTTGGTGTGATAGAAGAAGAAACATTTGCTTCTTTATAAAGCTTTGTCAGTAATGTTCCTACTTTGTCACTGGCTACTTGTTCTGAGAATATTAACAGTGTAAGTGACCTTTGGGAAGGAAAACGAAATCTCCTTCATTAGAAAAAATGAATAACTTGCAATATGTGTTTACTTTGTAAGCTCAAAAGTGACTTTGAAATGTGTGAGATCTCTTTTTGTAGAAGCCAGAAGATGAAGAGCGGAACAAAGGGAAGAAAGCTTTAAGATCTTCCCTCTAAAAGTAAATAGAAAAACATGGCTAGCTTTTGCTTTTGCTTTTTCTGCATAAACTTCCTTTCTAGGTTCTGCAGAGAAATTGTGAGGCATGAAGAAAAGTGAAGCAGGCCAGCCAGATAAGAATGCATGTGGATGGTGAGGAGCTGGCTCTTCCCAGTCCTCCTTCCCATCCCAACTCCAAGGAGACCTCTGGGAGGGAAGAAAGGCATTTCTTCTTTTAGGTGCTGATTTATCCAGCTTGGTGCGTGTTGAACACTAAGTTCTTTCTTTCTCCTTCCCCTTCGTCTTAGCCTGGGCTTGTTTTGTTTATAAGGAGCTATAATCAGGTTAAGCAAGAGAGGGGAGGGATCAGACAGGAATGAGTAAAGGGGCATCTCCTAGGCCATGAGGCAGGAGGTGTGGCCAGGCCTCCTGGTGGGTGGAGCACCAGTTCCCTTACCTCAGGGGACTCTTCAGACTCACGCCTCTGCTCCTCTTGCTGCTCTGTCAGTCCCTTGCTTCCCTTCTGACCAGCAAGTTCCCAGTCTACACAATCTCTCTTTTTCCCTAGGTATGACCTGGAGCTAGAACTTGATTCAAAATACTGTGGGGAGCAAATCTCTTTGGTTCCTTCTTGACCAGAAGTTGTCTGCTTCTGGTCCTCTCATTATGGCCATGATTGCACCGGGGCAGGGTGGCGGGGGGGTGATGAGGTTTTATAGGGTTTCTAGATCAGAGGATGCTGGGAGTGCATTCTCAAATAAAGCAGTGAGAAATAATTTGCCTTTCAACATTTCAAGAGTTTTAAGTCCAAATTTATTATGGGAATCTTCGAATGTGCAGTGAGAGAATTGTATAAAGCAAGCCCATGTTCCCTCCACCTAGCTTCACTACTGGAGATATTTTGACCCTTAGTTTTCAGGACTGTATTGATGCCTGGTGTAAGGACAGGGTTTGAGTATTCCAGGACTCTTGGTCATAACCCCAGATATCTCCAGGGATTTTTTGTTACAGCTCCTCTTACTGAGATTTCTTTGACACCGTAGATCTCCTCGAGCCTTTCTTTAAGAAACACACCTATGCAACCATAAAAAAAGAATAAGTTCATGCCCTTTCCATGAACTTATGGATGAAGCTGGAAACCATCATTCTCAGCAAACTAACACAAGAACAGAAAACCAAACACTGCATGTTCTCACTCGTAAGAGGGAGTTGAACAATGAGAACATATGGGCACAGGGAGTGGAACATCACACACTGGGGCCTCTTGTGGGGTAGGGGACAAAGGGAGAGATAGTATTAAAGGAAATACCTAATGTAGATGACAGATTAATGGGTGCAGCAAACCATCATGGCACATGTATACCTATGTAACAAACCTGCACATTCTGGATATGTATCCCAGGACTTAAAGTATATATATATATATATAAAACAAAAACCCTAAGCCCATGCATCTTCCCTTGGTGATTCCTATCTCACTCTTCTTTCAAGAGGACACTGTTTCACATATATTGCTTGTGCAATAAAGAGATGATAAAAGCTTAAAGAGTAAATGGTTTTTACAACAGGATTTTTCTCTCTACCCCATAGCTGGTCCTTTGACTCATTCTCTAGTAAAATTTTTGTTTTTGAAGAGAAGGAACTTTCTAATTTACTCTATTTCTTTATGGGTTTGGGGGACAGATCCCTTATTTTATTTGCAGTAGCTCCATTTCCTTCGGGCCACTTTGAGACAAAACCTAGAAGAAACTTCAAAGTTATCACGTCTGAGAAATAAATTCCAAATGAGTGGGTTCTAACTTTATTAGCGTAATCTTATAATAGGTTATTTTATTTTTGTGTGTGGCCATTGGGGAAGAATGTTTTGGTTCTGAGATGAGTGGTCTTGTGAGAGCTCCATGGTCTACCTAGATAGGCCTGGAAAGGGGAAAAAGGGGAGCATGTTGGCAAAGGATGGCTCCCTTTCAGATTTTGTAGAGAAGTGACAATAATGACTCAAATATTATTTTCTCTGTGTGTGTCTGCAAGGCTGCTTTGAAGGCACAGGTTTTCTCCTTCAAGGTACATTCCCTTTCTGTAGAAAACTTAGCTCCTGATACTGGGGCCTCCTGTTCCTCTCTTTGCTAAGAAGCTAGCTCCCTCCCCTCCCCTCCCCCTCTCCCTTCCCCTTCCTTTCTTTTGTTTTCTCTTTCTTTCCCTCCCTCCCCCCTCTTTCTTTCTCTTCCTCTCTCCCTCCCTCCCTCCCTCTCTCCCTCCCTCCCTCCCTCCCTCCCTCCTTCCTTCCTTCTTTCCTTCCTTCCTTCCTTCCTTCCTTCCTTCCTTCCTTCCTTCCTTCCTTCCTTCCTTC